>JAKIJQ010000225.1:0-227299 GCA_023373905.1 Rhizoglyphus robini | reverse complement strand
GGCACTGTCCAATTGCTCATTACTTAACTCATCATATGAAAACTGTAATTGTGTGTGTGTGTGTGTGTGTGTGTGTGTGTGTGTGTGTGTGTGTGTGTGTGTGTGTGTGTGTGTGTGTGTGTGTGTGTGTGTGTGTGTGTGTGTGTGTGTGTGTGTGTGTGTGTGTGTGTGTGTGTGTGTGTGTGTGTGTGTGTGTGTGTGTGTGTGTGTGTGTGTGTGTGTGTGTGTGTGTGTGTGTGTGTGTGTGTGTGTGTGTGTGTGTGTGTGTGTGTGTGTGTGTGTGTGCTCGATTTGTGTATGATATGCTGGGAGAAGACGACTCTAAGTCAAATTGCGAGAGTGTGTGAGTGTGTGTCGATACCAGAAAGAACGTGTCAGTGCAAGCATTAGTAAGACGTGATCGACACAAGCAGTAGAGCAGACTATGATAAAGCACAACTGTAAGTCACTTTGTTATACGATTACTTTGTCTCTCTCACTCACATTTGAATATTGTGTTAGTGTGTTAACAATAATTGGGTTGATTGAGTGTGTGCTGTTATACACAAACATAAGTCAATTAAATGTGCATCTGTGCCCCGTTGGCCGTTTGATTCGTGAGTCTATCTCAGGATGATGTTTGAATGTGTGTCTCAGTGGTTCCTCACTGACCTTGCTCTTGTTTTGGTGCTTCGATGTCTGCTGAATGTTTTTTGCTCTTCTGGTCCAAATTGGATTCGAATGGTAAACAACCGAACAAGTTCAAACCCCAACGATAAGACACACAGGCAAAAGTGAATTGGTGGATTATTAGTGAAGAGTAAATGTGTTGGATTGTCAGGAAACAATGGTCGACATTAATCTCCTGGTGTCAAATTGGCCTTGTTTGTCTGTTGGCCTCATTCGGATTAATTGTAGCACTTTGACTACGTTATTCTGTCTGTCTGTTATTGCGGTTGGTTGTAACAATAAAACGATTGACTTGTCAAGTATTTGTTCACTGGCACCAACGACAGTTTCCATTGGTGTGAGCAAAAGGCGACTAGCCCACTTGACCAATGCTATATCACCTGCAAAATGCCAAATTCTCAACACACCCAACATTCGAGTATATCTTCACGTTCCCGTACAGACTGTTAGTGTCGCACATAAAGCGCACATAAAGATAAAAGGAGTCAACACATTGTTTTCTTTTAGTTAACGACAATGCTAATTTATTACACTGCATTGCGGTAGAGATGCAATCATCAGACAAAATTTCTTTTTTACCTTGCACCAAATGAAGCACTCTCATAAGAGCAAAACACAGCGCAAACATATTCGAGCCAACTAATTAATGGTGACGGCTCTGCTAAAATAATGTCTGGTCTGAACACTCGAGTGCTAATGGAACACTAATTGACACTTGACAACTAGTAGTGCTATGTTTGTTTGTGATGGTTGAGGGAAATGTTCAAATGGATACTAAAAGTTTGTGACAGACAGACCCATTAAGTACTAATTTTGTTTACTGTGCAGTGTTTGAAAACACTCGAAATTAATTCTGAATATTGAAAATACACGATTTTGACAATTTAAATTTAATTCCAATTTCGGCAGTGCACTTTTCCTCGAGTGCTTAGTTTACATTTCAATAGAGTTGTCCCTTCCTAATGAAAACAACACTATTTGCTTTGCTTTTCTGTGCTGTTCACTCAAATAGTGCGAGCAAAATCAAAAAGCAAAATGTGATTGGTTGTTAATTAGACATGCTCGAGTTGAACTAAAGTACCACGTAATGTAATTAGGGAAAATGAACAAAACTTTTTCTTTTGCTCTCTCTCTCTCTCTCTCTCTCTCTCTCTCTCTCTCTCTCACACACACACACACACACACACATTAATGCACACACATAAATTAACGATCAGCTCAAAAAATATGAACCTTTTTTGTGCTAATGTAGCCTAATAATGACTCACAATACAGCACAGAAATGGTTGACTCTTGAAACCACTCGAAACATAATCCCCCATTTATTATGTATGAATATTCACATAAATTTTTTAATATTTTATGGTTAATAAATAATGATTTTTAAAATGAACGCTTACGAGTAAATTATGCATGCATTTCATAATCATTATTAAAATTTTCAAAAGAGAATTAAAGGACAAAATAAAACAAAAACTAGATTTTTGAAAAGTTTTATTATTTTTTTTTGATGAGATCTACAAAACAGACTAGTGTGAAATGATCTGGACGAAACACAGTGACATTAATTGAACAAAAATTACACATAAAGTGTGAGATTATGTTTGATTGAATAAAATCGAAGCTAAACTAAAACAACTGGGAAACGAATTAAGCTTATTAGATTAGGATAGACGAATTATCGGTCGATTAAACAACTTGAGAGTTCAAAGCAGGTCCAGGCCAAGGATTAATTCGGCGAAGACAGAAGATGAACTGATGAAGTCAACGAAACGGTGCAAAAGAATGACAAAAGACAAACATAAAAACTGACTTAGATATTAGTGACTTGGGCTTACATGAGATAACATTAAGATGACTACACTGGTTAGGGATACATAAACTACGACCACAACTGATAACGGTTAAGATTAATATGAAATTGACTAGAATCAAGGGTAATTATTGTGAAAAGCGAAGAGCGCGTTCATGAAGTGATTCTATGTTTGAGTATCTATTTGTACGTGATATTGTGCTTGTTTGTGTGAATATGGTCATTCTACGACAATGCACATGATGGTGAAGAGACAAAGAGCATGGGCAGACTGACTTGTAAGTTACATTTTGACTTGCAACTGTGCAATGCGACTGTTTGATTTAATAAATCAACTTGGTTTCTATGTGATTGACTGAGAGTTGTTTGCATTGTGATCTAATTTACATAATGCGAGATGGGTATGACCACAATTGATCATACGGTGTCATGGCTGGCTCCGGGCTGACTTTAGCAAAGTAGTCGATGGCGCGGGTTATGCTGATTTTTTCGTAATCGAACTTTGCTGAAGTCATTCGAATGAGCAGCTTCTTCAAATTAGGGTCACTGATCTGTAGCTCAGCAATCTGACGAGCGATATCCGACTCATAGTTCTTGTTGACATCGAAGAGAAGAGGCTTGTCCACAAACTTTCCGTTGGCATCGTATTCGCCGACATGAGTGATCATTCGTGTAAAGAGGAAGGACTCCTGTATGAATGAATTCTGTTCCATGAGAATGTGTGCACACTTTTTGGCATGAAATCGTTTGATTTCACACTTTTCTTTGGAGGGATCGAAACACGAGGAATGGGCTTCGGCAGCTTGAAATTCTGCTTTTGTCAACAAACGTGCATTGTCAAAGTTGAATAACTTCATCTTTGGGATGCCTTGCCAATCTAAATCCGAGACGCCAATGTTGTCCCATTTGAGATCATTGTGCACAATGAAATGCCGCTGGTGCAGGTACTTCAAGGCTTCGCCAATTTGAGAAAATACCTCTTTAGTGAGCACACCGTTCAAGACTGTCATGTTCTTCTGTTCAACATAATTCAACAGTGTGCAATCTAGTTGCTCAAGCACAATTCCACTCATGAGAAGGTGACTGTTGGGGTCGTTAAAGTAAATACTTTTCTCAACAAAATATTGCTTCGTTTGAGTGTTCCAATAAAATTGAAACGAACCAAAAAACTTAATAATGTGCTCTGTCCCAGTGTCGAGTCCCTTTCCTACACAGCACAACTCATCTAGGTACTTTTGGTCACGTTTATTGCTTTCATTATCAAGGTTCCACATTGTGCCGTATGGAAACACCTTGACCACCACAGCTCGTGGAAATTCTTGCTCATTGAGCATTGAGCATTGCTTAAGCATGGCCCGAGATGGCACAACATTGTACAAAGTACCAAAGTGTTCACTTGCAAGTTCGCGGACATTTCGACATTCTAGTTTGTCTTTCAAATATGTCAGACAGTGTTCCTGTTGCACCAGTTGAGGAATGACTTCACTCTTTTTGAAGAGACCTTCGATTAACGTAGACATTGTGATAGTAACTCAAATAGGGGCTAAACAGATACCAACAAGTTTTGCTTTAGAATTGCTCAATGGGCGAGACTAGTAAAATTTGACTAAAACAGTGCTTAGTTTGAGTTATTGACGCACAGACAATGTGGGCATAACGAATGAGAGCAAATTTGATTCAAAGCACACACAGTGAGATCAGCAAAAAGGTCACAAGAGAACGTGTAGAGTAACAACGAAGCCGAGGATGATGTGACACAGTGATGATGGTTGAGAATGTTCATTACTAGACCAGCGATGATGTCTGATGATGAGATGGTAGAGATCGAGAGATGCAGAGAAATAGAGACAAAGAAGTTTAAACGAAAAGCGAGCGGACAACCAGACTGGTCGGTTTGCCAAAAGGACAATGCACAGTTGAGTACAACAATGCTGACAGAAGTGGCGAGAGGAGAGAGCGAAAAGTGATTGTTCACTGACGGATTCAAAGCGATGCAAACACAAAACACAACACAAAGACAATACGAACGAGTTCCGATTGTATGGCGAGCAACGAGAAGAATGGTATCTCTCTATTCAGTCCAACACCTACTCACAGCGTGCATAGTCACACAGGCTATTGTCGCACAATTCCAGTTACTAGTGGTACACACACACACACACGTCTAGTTCAATTCTCTTCTATTCATCGATTACAGGTTGACATAAAATAACAGAGCATTAAACGCTTAAATAGACAAATCAAATTGCATATAGCATCTCTCTGTACACAATTCTGCTGATGCAGGCATATGCTCGGCGAGTGTAGAGTACATGTACGCTACGTGTAGATAGCCAGCAGTGGCTCTATGGGGTTAGGTTGGCTGTGACATTTAGAAATGTATAACACAAAAAATGAAACGATTGCTTTATGATTTACTGTTATTGCGTCAGGCATACGGTGGTTGAAGCTGAGAACAATGGGTTTAATTCAAAAGGTTCGCTATTAACTTGTGCGTCAATCGAGTCATTTGATGCCATCTTAATTGCATCATAAATATCCACAGTTGAATATTTCATTTGACACTATTTTATAGTCAAATATGGCGAATCATCACTTATGCATGGGCGTTATCTTTACCGACCCGAATCAATTTAAAATTCGCTGATTCAACCTTTTAAACGAACATTGCGAGTTGCACACACACAAGGTGGTAAGACGAACGAGAGTGTTTGGTTCAAAGCATACACAGTGAGATCAACAAAAAGGCCAAAAGAAGCAGAAAAGAGTAACAATTTAAGAAGTTGAGAAGAATGTGGCAGGATTTGATGATAGAGAATGATGGCGATGCTCATGAACAGACCAGTGATGATATAGTTGAGGGCGAGTGGTGCACAGAAATAAATAAGATCAAATGGGTAGCGAGTGGACAACTAGACTGTTTGCTGAAAGAACAAAGCACAATTGAGGACAACAATGTTGACAGAAGTGGCGAGATGAAAGTGCGAGAAGTGATTTTTAACTGACAACGGATGCAAAGCGATCTAAACGCAAGACTGACACACAGCCAAACGGAAGGGCACCGATTGCACGAAGAAGAACACGAAGAATGGCGTCACTTCTTTTCGATTCAGCACACACTCACAGTCTGTTCAGTCACACAGGTTACAGTCGCAGACTTGCTAGTGGCACACAGACCTAGTTCCACACTCTTTTGTCTCTTCTAGTCAGTGATTTCAGCTTCTTTCCTCTCTCGAGCAGACAAGCACACCAAATTGTATATAGCATCATCCCTGTGGCAGGCCAGAGCTGTGCGAGTGTAGTTTGTGCATGTACACGGCTTGAGAGGGTTGAGAGCAGCCAGTGATGCAGAGTAATAGAAATAAAGTTCAAATGCCAAGCAGACTGGTCTTGTCTGTTGGTTGTGGTACGAGGTCAATGTCAGTGTCAGTTGGTCGTATGCAATTGAGAACAGCAAAGTAGATAGAAGTGCAATAGTGAGATAGCGAGTGAGGGTGATGTGTTCACTGAGAGCGGGGGCAAGGCGATTCCAAAACGCACACACAGCCAAAACGAAGAGCTGCAACTGAATGTGGCTTGTCGGCTCGATCCAACAAGCACACACATTCTGAACACTCTGCCCATTGACACAGGCAACAGTCGCACATTCTCCAATGGCTAGTGGCACACAGGTAGGGATACCAATCAGTATATTCGAATATTCGAATTATTCGAATTATTGGAATTTTTGGGAGGTTCGAATATTCGGATATTTGGTCAAAATATTCTAATCTTAACGAAATGTTTTAGATCCTTAAAAGTGTCGATTCGGTGTGTTGAAAACATACAAATTGGCCTAACATGACATAAGCAAGCAATTTCTTTTCACAAATCTAATAAAATTCCGATCATTTCCCTCAAAAGGACCTTTTAATCAACTCAATTTCGACACTTTCCGGCCAACCAATTGAAGAGATGAAATCCAACTACCAAATTGGAAATCTTTCAGGTCTAATTTTTGCGGTAGAATCAACCAACTCGCTAATTTTAGGTTAAGACATTTTGGGTTATCAAGAATATGAAGCCAAATGATAAAATTATGACAAAAGAAAGTTCTTTAAAACCAGAATCGAATATTCGAATATTCGGATTTTTGGAAAATTTTGATCGAATATTCGAATATTTGAAAATCCGAATAATTGGTATCCCTACACACAGGTCTAGTTCCGTTCTCTTTTGTCCCTACTAGTTATCGATTACAATGTGACATACAAAAATCACTACTTTCTCAAACAGACAAGCACACAAAATTGCATATAGCATCTCCCTGTACTCAATTCTGCTGATGCAGTTGTGCGAGTGTACATGTACCATCAACAGTGACAGTGAGGCTGCAGAGCTTCGTTGGTGGTTGGTTGACTGTGACCGTGGCACACAAGCATCCAGTTCAATTCTTTTTCGTCTCTACTATTCATCGATTACAGGATGACATAGAATAACAAAGAATTAAAGGCTCAAATAGAAAAGCCAAATTTTATATAACATCTCCCTGTACACAATTCTGCTGATGCAGGCCAACGCCGAGTGCGAGTCTACATGTACAGAGAGAATGGAGAGAGAAACAGAATAGGCTCGGTGGTGAAGGGTTGGCCGTGACATTTAGAAATTCATAATACAAAAAATGGAACGTCTGCTTTATGATTTACTATTATTGCGTTTATGCATTGAAATTGAGAACAATGAGCTTAAAGGTTGAAAGTTCTCTATTGTCTTGTGCGTCAATCGACTGACGCAATTTGAACTGCAATAAATTAATATTCTCATTTGAAAACCGATATCCTATGAGAGACCATTTTCTATCAAAATATGCCGAATCATCACTTTTTCATCATTTCCGTATTTTTTCAACAGCTCAACTGAGTTAATCATTTTAAAATTCACAGACTCAACCGTTCCAATGAAAACATAAATGTCGTCCAGAGAAAATGACATACATTCATCATTACAGAATCGAATATAGTCGAATGTTGAATTCGTGTGCTTTTGTACCCTGATGCGTTATTTCCACTGAGATTGCACTTTTTAGTGTCTCTACAACTACCTCAAAAACAATTAACATTCATCTTTTGTAGTAGACTAGTAAACTTTTATGGACTCGACATTCTCTCAATAGACAAATCAATGCACCAAATTGATACTTCAATTTTATATTGAGTCAACTCAAATTATTCTTTTTTCAGTTATTTGCGTCGCAAATTCCTTTTTTTTAATTCCGATACTGGAATTAAAAAATATATAATTCTGAAAGTGGCCTTAATAATTTGGTTCTAGTAAATGTTCTGTCGCATAATTTTAATTAATTCTTTATTAACCCATAATCGCATAGCTTTAAAAAGTAGGCGGCATGCACAACATGAGATTCAGAGTCTCACCTTATACTGTTCATTGCCCGCACTAACACATTGAAATTCTCTTCTTGCTATCCGCAGGCCTAGGCACACGCACGCACACACACAGACCACACTCGCAGGGTCCTTTGGAGGAGAAGCATTGCTGGAAGGTACAGCTGACGCGACTTTACTTTGTTTTTTTGGCGTTCCAGGAACAAACCATTGGGTATTTAGATATTTAAAGTGACTCAAATGATGCTTAGATATATTCTTTATGTTGAAAGTTCTCGCTATGAACGTTAGTAATTCGACCGATGAGATGACCGCGAACTGAGTCAACGATGACCAGTCACCACTGTGGCGCTATTGCCTTCGCTCATGTCAAACACAGGCAATCTCGGACAGTATAAAGCCTCACATCTTGCATTGCTCTCATTGTACAGTTGGACTGTTGTGAGACTTGCTGTCTATTGTAAGTTCTCCTGAAGTTGTGTGTCTATCTACTCAGGGGCGTGCATTAATGTAGGCGAAAGTAGGCAAGCCTTCAGGCGCAACCTTAGCATGACGAAAATGGGTAAGAGGGGACCCTTATAAATCTGGGCGCAATTTTTTTTGAAGAAACTTACAAGGGTCCTCTCTTACCCAAAGGCGCAACTCGGAGGTTTCGCCCAGAGGCGCAACAGCCTAGTGCACGCCCCTGTATCTACTGATCACTAACTTGCCTCCTTCTGTCCCAAACTAGGTCTGTTGACAAACTCTATTCTAATTGTCGTGCTACCTACTTTGTCTCGTTACCGAAGCGTTATTTCGTTGTTTTACCTTTTTATATTTTATCCTAGAACAGTGTATCTGTATTACTGTTATTTTATTTGTCAATAAACCTAGCATTTTCATTACTTTACACATAACTAAAAGCGCTTTAGCGTGTGCTTTATAGATTACTAGCAACAGCTTTTCAAAAAAATCAAGGTGAGATTCCGAATCTCATGCTGTGCGATTATGGGTTAATAATTACTAATTGCACTCTTGTCTCTGTGTGCGTCAGCATTGAACTCGTGGAATATGGCTAGTTCGAGCAGGCACACACACACACCAACACACACATTTTATTTGTTCTCTCTCTCTCTCTCTCTCTCTCGCCCTCTCGCCCTCTCTCTCTCTCTCTCTCTCTCTCTCTCTCTCTCTCGCCCTCTCTCTCTCTCTCTCGCCCTCTCTCTCGCCCTCTCTCTCCCTTTTTCTCTCTCTCTCTCGCCCTCTCTCTCTCGCCCTCTCTCGCCCTCTCTCTCGCCCTCTCTCTCTCTCTCTCTCTCTCTCTCTCTCTCTTACTTTTGATGGTTGTGTGTGCCTCACTCTTTCTTCATCACCTCGTCTCGTCTCGTTTATTAGTGTTCAGTTTTCATTGCCATCAAAGAGAATCCAACTGTTGTGTCAGTACTGTACCTTCCTTATTAGTATCCACTGCTGTTGAATCTGTCATATATGTGAGGTATGCTGTTGTTGTTACCTTGTTGCACTACTCTGAGTTCGTTTCTGTCTTGTTGTTACTGTCTTGCTGTTTCAATGCAAATCATCCCCTAGATGTGACCTTTTATGGCAATTCTAAAACATAAAACTCAAAAATAGCTCTCGAAACGCAAAGATGCTACATAAAACTCAAAAATAGCTCTCGAAACGCAAAAATGCTACATAAAACGCAAAAATAGCACTCGAAACGCAAAAATGCCATATAAAACGCAAAAATAGCACTCGAAACGCAAAAATGCCATATAAAACGCAAAAATAGCACTCGAAACGCAAAAATGCCATATAAAACGCAAAAATAGCACTCGAAACGCAAAAATGCTACATAAAACGCAAAAATAGCACTCGAAACGCAAAAAATGCTACATAAAACTTGTTCCCGCTTATTTCGCATATATGAGGCAACAGCCAAAACGCCATTTCTTCAGTACAGTACACTGTTTGACAGCACGCACACGTGCTCAACTCAACTGCCTACTCACGTTCTCTCCTCATTTTCAGGACTCCCGTCCCACCATCACCCAGAAGTGTTTGCTTTCCAAAAGCGCTCATCGCTGATTGTGACTTGTCGAGCACACACATCGAAGCGACTGTCTGCTCATTGTACTTTCTTCTCTCGTGCTGCTTGTCAATTCTGTTTGTCTCCATTCTCAACTCGCTTTCCGTTGCTCTGGTCACATTTCATTATACCTTGTGAGTATCCTTTTGTAATGTATCCTTTCTTCCAGTACACTCGTTTTACTCGTTCTCAAACTTGAGTCACCTCAACCTTCTTTTTTTGACTACTTTACGCCACTCTGTAGCATGTCCTCTGACTTTGTCAAATTCATACATTACCTTCCTTATAACCAAAATTTGATAGGATTATACCCACATTGCAGAACATCACTTTGGTGATACCCAGAGCATTGCCTAATAGCACTCACCATGCAATCAACTGCAGTCTGCAGTCCACCAGTTTAAACCACCACTAATACTCATCGAATTTTTCTTCCTCTAGGTTCTATTCTCTCGCGTGAACGACTCAAGCTATGACCACTGTTGTGCTACCTCTTAACGGTGTCATCTTCAAAAGTGAACGACTCAAGCTGTTCATTTGAATAAGGTAAGTTAACCTTTTAATGCTGTCTCTTCTTCTTCAACTTTGACGCGCCCACTATATTCATACCTTAGTTGATCAGCAGTCACTGATGGGCAGTCACGCCCACGTGTATGTTCAGTATGCTAAGTTTGTGCTCTGGCTGGACTTGACATCACCAATGGCGCTTTCACATGCACATGCTATCTGTCTGATTATGTCAAGTGAACACATTGCTCTCTCTCTCTCTCTCTCTCTCTCTCTCTCTCTCTCTCTCTCTCTCTCTCTCTCCCTGCTTGTGTATTTTATTGTAGTTTGTGTGTGTATATCTGTGTTGTCTGTCCTTGTTGTATTGAGTATGTATATTTCACAAACACATACATACACACACACAAGCACACACACATCAATGTTGCAACCGATTCTGAGTGATCTTTTTCTCTTTGTCTCCTCCCTCACACACTCAATTTGGCTCGTTTTGTTATGTTCGTTCTCGGTTGATTAGTGCAATTCTACATGCCTGCACACTCGTGGTTGCAATATCGTAATCTCTGAAATTGGCAGAGAGTTCCTTTGGGCAGCGCACTTTCGGCTGACCTTCTGTCTCGCCGTTTCTAAACTTAATCACACTAACTTGTGAGTGACTGCTTGTATTGTTCAAAGTCAGTTTGTGTTTGCAATTGCAATTGCTCGTTAGCTCATAAGTCTCTCTGGACAGTTGACTGGTTGGTTGGTGTTCATGGGGGTCTCTGAACACTTTGAGTGTTCTCAACTCAGCTCGGATTGATTTCCGCTGGCACTTCATTCTGCTGTTGGCATGTGTGTTCAGTGTGTTAGTGAGAGTGTACAGCATCATCTTCTCACTCTAACCAGTAAGGGAGTTTATGTGATATTTTCGGACAGTCTCGACAAATTTCGAAGATTCTCGAACCGTCAGTGCAGACTTCGATTGTCATCTTTCGACTGTGTGTTCTGGGTTCGATAAATGTTTGTGTTCCTGTGCAAACTAGCTTCATTTCCCTTTGCACAGCCTCTCTCGTGCATGTCTACTCATATAAGCTCTAATACAGTCACACTTTACTTACTTGCCTTCTCTCTTATCGACCCAAAACTCGTGTCCATCGCATCTAAATACACACTCAATTCGGTATTCCTCACCCTCAGCACAATCATCACTGCTACTCACACACTCACCCTGGTCAGTGTGTTTTCTCAATCAGAATATCTCCTATCGCCTCTCTTACTGCTCTCGTCCACACCTCATCCCTTTGATATTGTTTGTCAACTTTTCTCTCGACCGTCCCATCTGCTTGAGATCCGCCACTAATCGCTTTCTCTCCTTCCTATGTAGTCATTAACCGTTGTCAAAGTCGTCCAAAATCAATACTTCTGATTCGGCTGTCTTCTGAATTCCAACGGGTTAACTTCTGAATATGATTGGAAAGCTGGAATGGTTTTTTGGAATTCAAAGGCACAACTAAGCCTGTGTCTCAATCCATAAATGGCAAATAAAAAAAGTCATATGGCCCGCCCAGCCAGGTGTTGAACTACTGACTCATCTTGCTCAAGCACAGGCACACACCGACACACTACTGGACTGTCTCGGGTCAGTGGGAACTCGGTTTGCTTCGTTGCTTGCGGTCACCTCTTTGTAGTTTAACGTTTCTCATATTGTCACTTGGCTTGGCTGTCTCGCTTGCCTCGCTCACTCGCCCGTCTGCTTTTTGTGTGCTTCAGTACCCATCCTCGTTCTCGTTCGTTCCTTCTCACCACTCTCTCGGTGTGCCCGTTTTGACTGTTTAACTCTGTTCCAGCATCACCACAACTGCCACCACAATCCGGCTTCTCCTCCTGTTCGCAGTTCGCTTTCAGCTCAAGGATGGTGATGAGCCTGAAGGTGACGAAGAAGGAAATGAGGAAGATAATGAGGCGGACAGAGGCCAAGAAGAAGTGGAAATTCGCCGTGCCGAACTGAACATCTCACCGGTACTCTCACCTATTGTGAATGAAGGCCAAGTGAGTGTTTGGGTTCTCAATTTGAAATTGTTTTTACATTTTTTTTGTTTTTAGGCCTTCCATGCCGCAGGCGGAAACAATTTGGCGGACGCAGCTCGACAGTTGGGTCAGTTTGCTGATCAACAGGAGAGACCATATTTATTCCAAATGGATGGATGTATGCTATACTGAGTACGCAAGATTTTATTACTTTTGGAGGATACTTTCTGCATAGTATGAGCATCTCTACACAACTAATAGTATCAATGATTTCTTACAAAAACTAAATATACCAGAATTGGAATTTCACGACGATCTCATATTAAGTTAAATTTGAATTCTCAATCGAAACTCCTAGCATGGCCAAGTCAAATGCCGCCAAGTCATTTTACAATACTAAATTGGCCAGTCTTGATGCCAATGACTCTTTCAAGTCGGGAAAGAGTAAGTATGCTAACGAATATTATACTGATTCGTACCCAAACAAAAAAGGAAAACGCTAATGTTTCCCAATGTCAACCGATTTTGTTTTTCGATTTTGTAATTGATAATTTTTAATAAAAGCATTTAATAACTTGTTTTTTAATTTGATCACTCATCCTACTTGTCTTTCAGTGGCGGACCAATTAGGAACAAGGTGCATGCACACGGGGCGCAATTGGTCATTTGTGCAATCGCCAAATTGGTGACACAAATTGAAACTGATGATTACTAGTCGATATGCCACATGTATTCGTGACATTGCCAGTACCAACGTCACCACTGCCGTCAGCAAATGCCAAAGTGCAGTAATAAAAACAAGAATGTGCCATTTGGATATTACCTCATTATGTTTACTTTGTAAAATGAGTGATTAACAGTAATTGACTAATTGTTCCTCAACCGTGACACAGTTCGTGGTTCACTAGACACACTTAGGCCAACCCCTTGGCTTGTCTGTTTGTCTGTGTCGGTTGTTGTCGCTCAAGTCGATAAAAGCTTTACAAATATCTATACATATTATCGACTTTATCTGCAAATATTGCGCCAGTTTTGGTGGTTTTGCCTAAATCGTCATTAACACAAATAGACAATGGGACTTTGTGTGTGTGTGTGTGTGTAACAACTGGCAACATTCAAGTAACATTGCCACATTCCGCGAAAACCGTCTGACGATGGATATTAAGGCAGTATACAAGGGCCTGAAACGATCAAGGTATAACTACTGTTTGTCAGGCAATGATGAATGTCTCTACTACCACTAGGAGAGAACAATTAAATTATGCAATGTGTGTAGCAATGCCATCATGCATCAAACCATTGACAAACAAAGCACAAAATTTAGTCTTACCGACGAAAGATATTGCGGTGGTGGCGCAACCTGATGAGACAGATTCAAACTATATATTACTTAATAATTCAATTTGTAGCAATACAACTGCTATTTATTAACCAATTTAATAAATTATTGGCGTTGGGATAAAAACAATAATAACAAGACCATGTATAAGTGAATGTGTATGAAGTGTCAAAAGTGTCAAAAGTGGATGTTTACATTAGTGTAGTGTTCCACCGGATCTTTTCAAGTAAAAAGTAAAAGGCAATAATAACAATGACATGTATAAGTGAATGTGTATGAAGTGTTCAAAGTGTCAAAAATGAATGTTTACATTCGTATAGGGTTCCACCAGATCTTTTCAAGTAACTCGAAACAAATCTCAGAACGGTCGACTGCGTTCATGTCGTTGGCCAAAAGAGTGGCAATGAATTTTTTCAAATTCAATAACGACCCGAAAGGGGAAATGCCATGGTAATTACTCTCGTAAAAAGCACATAAATTGGCGGACAATTTTGCGTAAGCCAAATCGAATATCTGTTCGTTAAATCGTTTAAAACCCTGACAAAACATTAGCCATGTTTGCGATAGTGTAGTGAGCAAAGCTTTCATGGGCTCAATATCGCCAACATGTGACACAGGTGGAAGTAGGTCAAATTTGTGTCTGAATTGGTCGGCTAACTTGTCGGTGAGAAATGTCAACAAGTTTCGCAATAGGGTTCCACCGGATTATGTACCCATCATTGCGTTATGTGGTACTAGTTCATCCAACTTCCATTAAAGAATTGACCTAACGGCAATTGGTTCTATAAAGCAAACAGAAATAGAATTAGAATTATGGTTATATTCTATTGAGAAACAAACAAAACATACCTGTAAACATAGCAAAACATAGCTGGTTTCAAGTAAAAAGCAAAAAACACCAGAATAGGATGTTGGTGCGTACATAGTTTCGAATGGAGTTCTTTAGATAGTGGCAATCGAGAATCAGTTTGGGAATTCACTCCAATGGCAATACGTTCTATAAAGCAAATAGAAGTAGAATTAGAACTCTGGTTATAGTCTATAGAGAAAGCATACAAAACATACCGAGAACTGAAAGTATTTGTTGCAACTAGCTCACTTAGGTCATATTTGATAAAGACAAATATCTTGGCTGACAGGGGCAGCATGCCACCACTACTACCACCACTCACCACTTATTTTTCTTTTGATTCTCTGGCATATACGGGATCTCTGCTTCTGGATGAGTGGTGGAAAATACCTGAGACTATTTTGCTTGCATCTTGATAGACAAATAGATCTGAAACAATATATAAATATAATAGGATAAAATTATAGACTGCATATCATGAACACTACAATAGAATGCTAATGATGAACATACATAGATGGTATTAATGATAGCTAATGTCGACCACATTATTAGATGAGACACACAAGTGGAAATGTGGACAAGAAGATGAGAGCGTTGATCAGGAGAGATAACAACCACAAACGAGAACTAAATTGAACTATTTAGGCGATCGTGTGTCCTCACATCCACTCGTTGGCGTTTCATCTCAAATTCGAAATCGAAGTACTCGTGTGTGCAATCAAACAGTACACTACTCAAAGACCAGTGATCTGGTTGGCCCACTCAGATTAATGTTCTCCCTGTGCACATACTCACCCTAAAGGTGAGGGCTTCTGCACATTTTCATACGGGCAACAACTTTTATAATTCTTTCTCTCTCTCCCTCTCTCTCCTTTTCTCTCCCTCTCTCTCCCTCTCTCTCTCTCTCCCTCTCTCTCCCTCTCTCTCCCTCTCTCTCCCTCTCTCCCTCTCTCCCCCTCTCTCTCTCTCTCTCTCTCTCTCTCTCTCTCTCTCTCTCTCTCTCTCTCTCTCTCTCTCTCTCTCTCTCTCTCTCAACTATTGCATCTATCTTATGGATATAAATGTATAAAGCAAAAGTATACGAACCATTACGGATCCATTGAAAGTGGTCATGATTGGTGGTCGATGGGATGAATTGATGAAACTGGCAGATGGAACAAGTAGAGATGATGATGTAGAACGGGAAGAGAGATGAGATCAAATCGAGACCAGGATGGTGAGCGGAGAGGAAACCCAAAAAGGAGATGAAAGAAGAATCGAAGAGAGAAGAGATGACCAGCCAGAACAAGAGCTTAAAGAGAAATGAGCTTGTCCATTAATGGCAATCTCCTTTATACTAAAGGAAAGATAAGCTCGAGCTTTCTGATTGGTCAAACAGCAGCGCCATGCTGACAGTACTGTGGTAGTGGTATTATGATGCACATGCGGTAAACTTGCTTTTGCTGGGCACGCACTTTTGCTTTTGAGATAAAACTGTTCACTTTTGTGGTTGGTGTTGGCAAAGCAAAGCGAATGAAAGGACACTGGTTTGACTGTAGTTTCTCTAATCTGTCATGACTGTCACTGTCAAACCAAAGAGTTTGATGGCTATTTCAGCTCATACAGACACAACAACCAAACTGGCGCGAAAATTTTTTAAAATTAGTTTTAAGTTTTATTTTTTACATTTTTTTGTAAATCGGAAACAATCGACCAAAAATGCATAAATTTTTCTACCAAAATATGTTTTCCATTTAGATTAGATTAACCAAAAAGTTTATGCACCAGTTTTGTATAGACTCAAAATTAACTTCCATAGTGTTATTCTAAACCAAAGTTTACTCACATGTTCTCACCATAATTTGAAATATTACTTAAACTACGGCTATGAATTGGAACAGTTTGGCAAAACACCGCAAATGACAATGACAAACGGAACAAATTCTCAATAATAACAGTGCATTTCTTAACAATTCTGAAACAAAGACATTATTACTGTATTGCAACATCTACGTAATTTTATTATCTAATTTTCTTTGTTGGATCAAAATTAGGCAAAGATATTCTACGAATGAATCCATTTTCATCAGGTTGAAAAAGAATGTCTACTTCTGGGTATAATCCCCTTGGTTCATTTGATGATTTAGTTGGTGGGCGAGTTGCTTTCTTGCCTAAAGCAATTGCATTGAATTCCACAAATGCGCGAAGGCCAACATTCTCGACTTCCATCATGAATCTTCTTTGTGTGTAAATGTTGCAATACAGTGATAACGCTCGTTCTGCTTCAGAATTATCAATTGGAGCATAGTGGAGGTAATTGGTCAAACTGTCTGATTTGCCAATGTCAGATTCAATGTCGTCAATCAAGTCCCAAAATCCATCATTTCCAAAAATCACTTCCTGGTAACGCAAATATATTGCATTTGCGATAACATCGAGCTCTTTATCCTCATCAAAGATCCATCGGTAAAGCAGTTCATTTAGCTCAATGCACGATGCAACAACATCACCAACAAACTTATGGCGTTTCTCAAACTTAGTGATGAAGTCGATAATGCAGCTGTATCGAAGGGTGATGTACTCGATATGTTCGCGTACATCTGGATCGGCGTGCAGATTCGTTGCATTTGCCACAGTGCGCGTTTGGTCAAGCAATGGAAGGAAATTACCGACGAGATCACCTTTAGCAAAATGATACAGAACAACTAACAACCATGTTCCCCACCTCGTCATGACAAATCGCATTGGAATGGGTTCACCAGTTTGTTGATGGAACAATTCTTTGTTTGCTGCCGAATGAGCAAACACCATACCGATGGAAGAGACATAACCGGTCACATCGGGAAAGAATGATTCGATTGTCTCGCAAAGATTGTGAAGGGCATGACAGAGACATGGAATTGGCCGCACATTTGGAAACCAATCTCGAAGTAGTCTACCAAGGCGAAGCATGTTAGATCCACGGTCGGTCATTAAGATGAGCAGCTTGTCAAACTGTATTTTGTCTGTTCCACCGTATAAATCCCCCAGAGATTCAATGACCATGTCAAAGAGTAAATCGCCTGATATGCCTTTTCCTTTAGTTTTGCATTTTTTGCGTGAATTTGGTTGCTCAACATCACTTGCAGTTTCCGTCACATTTCCATCAGACTTTGGCTTTGTCTTAATGTCCCAAAGAAACACTTGCTGCTTAGTTGGTTCAAATTGGTACAATGTTCCTAACAGAATTGCCACAACTGGCCTTTTGTCTCTGTCAGTTGTTTCGTCGATGAACAGGCTCAAATAGTTGTCAACGAGTGCTTGTCGAACCTGTTCGCGGTAATCACGGTAAACCAGTGGAACATAGTCTACACGAAGAGAAGTCTCACTTGGAATGGATCGAGCTAGAAGTCTTTCCATCAGTGGCGTCATTCCGATCAACTTCCAAGTGGCAATATCGTTAACCAGAAAAAAGCTCAGCAATGAGCTTCTTGAATTCGACCGACTCGACAAAATTCGAACCATACTGGAAGTGTAACTCAAAAGATTTGGAGTGACTCGAAGCTTCATTCAAATGTCGCATGACAGCTTGATAATCTCGATTAATGTACACTGAACAACAGAGGCATTGCACTCGACCAATATAATCGAACTTTAGAACCTCGTGCTCGCAGACCAAATTAACCAGTAACCGGTTGGAATGATAATCCTGCATTGAATCACAATTTGAGATTGAACAACGATGATCATCACTGACGACATGAGCCTGTAGTTCAGTCAAATTTGAACCTATTCGCATTCCACATGAAAGACAACCAACTGTAGCTTCGTCAAATTGAGTGTAAATATTGCATTGAAATGCTTCGAAAACTAGTCGATTCAACATTTTGTAGTGTTCAATTTGACTATTTTGTTTCTTTGTTATATGTAGCGGATTGCTTAAGTGAGTCAATGTCAATGTTGCAAACAATGCAGCACAATTCACCGGCACTAGAACGTCTCAGATCACTCGGGTGTAGTTCGATTAGTTGGTTGATGAGAAACTGCTTGGCAAGTCTCGCTTTGTGTTGGTGCATTTCGGTCAATGCATGGATATGGGCTGGATCATCTAGATGTTGCAAAATAGTATCAGTCGAGTACACGGTCCATGTGGTGTTGCAAGGCTTGCACTTGACGATACGGTTTCGATACGCCAGAATGTCAGAATGAACATTTACAAGCTGTCTTACTGACAAAGTACGCTGAATTTCACTCATTTTGGAACAAATTAATTGTATTGCTGGAACAGAGACAATTCTGGTTCGAACGCTACTGTTTTTGGCAAACAATAACAGAAAAGACCGATTTCCCTAACATGCTTGCTTTGTTTTGATTATATGTTTGTCATTTTTCCTTTATTTTGTGTCAATTATGAATGGACATTTTTATAATGTGTGAAGCATAAAGACAACAAAATGAATTTTAGACAATTCATCCCATATTGATAATTTATTGATGTATTATCTCAATGACGCACTTATGCATCAAATAAATTCAAAATGACAATAAATTCAAGTAGAATTTCTATTCTCGGATTTCAATTATACTCTTTGTATATATGGCGCTAATAATTTGAAATCTAAATCAAAATAGCCTCCACGTTGTTTGTTTGACCGTGACTGTCGGTGAAACTACAGTCGAACCAGTCGAACCAGTGTCCTTTCATTCGCTTTGCTTTGCCAACACCAACCACAAAAGTGAACAGTTTTATCTCAAAAGCAAAAGTGCGTGCCCTAACATGCGGTAATTAAGCGTTCTGATTGGTTAAAGTGCAGCGCCACGTGCATTGTACAACACCACGTTGATTGTGCAACAGAAACAAATTGAACAAATTTGAATCAGAGCTTAATGGTCATCACCGCTTACAGTTCACGGTCATTCTACTGTTACAATACGACCGCGCTGTGGCGCCTCAGTATTGCTTTGGCTGTCTGCCCAGTCTGTGCAGTCTTCTTCTTTCTAGCATGAGAACGACATCAGCTCTGTTTGCAACAAGCAGCTACCTCCTCACTTTGGTGTCATCCTGTCCTTCTCTCGCAAATGTATTGTGCCTCGATCGCCCCAAGGACATCTTCTGACCTACGGTACTGATAGTCTCTGCACATCCTTCTGTGTGTGTGTTGTGCAATGCACAATGTGCATTCTGCCAATGTCCATCACCACCTCTTTTGGTCGTCGTCGTGTGCATTCCTCAGTTGAGTGAACAATCTCAACTCCTCAACCGCCAACCTTTGTGTTTCGTATCTCAGTGGTTCCATCAAGTTTGTGGTTTCATCCACTGCCTCTTCTCACTCATCACTCGAGCATTGTTCTACTCAACCCATAAACTCTGTCTTGTACCTCAGCTTTATCCTCATTTCAACTAGGCTCTCAATATCACTCGCCAAAGTGTCATCCTTTCTTCACGTTTCCGCCAGCACGTCGTAGTTTGAGTTCACTTGTTGTCGAATAGTGAACTTTTAGACCAACAGAGGCCGACACCATCGCTGTCAAGTGTGTTTATTCGATTTACTAGTTTGGAAAAAGCAGTATACTTCGACATTTGACCGGTAAGGAGTGTGCTGTGTTGTTGAGACTAGATTGACGTATATCTTCTATTTTTCTTTAGATTGCACTATGGCACCAAATGGAAAGCAAGCTCAGGCGGCAAGACCGAGGGGACCAACAACACTCGAATCCAATTCGGACAAGGAATTGTTGGCCGTTTTTTTCGCTACTTCCCATTTGCGATCTTCGGTCACTGGAACTTGTTTCGCGCAGATTACGTAAATTTGCATTGTTGGCATGCAGGGAACGGCGTTCATTGTGCTTAATCCATCCAACATGGTATCGAGATGAGCTGAAGAACATTGCCCGGTACTGCTACTTCACCGACTACAGCACCCAGTACCAGTTTGGCAGAGATTGCTTCCACGTGACCAGTGAGATCAGGGTGCCTGGTGCCCAATGGATCGTTAAACGATTTCCCAAGGTCACTCAACTCACCATCTACTGTTTGGATCTACGGATGGAGGGATTCGAAGAGTTGCTCAAATCGTATGTGAATTGATCTTTTTGAACTACTATTCTTACTGTTTACTCCATAATAGGTATCCTCTCGAACGTCTGGCCCTGTTTGCTTCTTTTAGTAAACATTTCTTGTTTTATAATGAAGCCAAATTTTGGACCGCTCTATATGGCTTGCGAGCAACCTTGTGCCATCTCAAATTGCTTCAAATGGACGATCTACATATTGGTCACCTGACTCAACTGTTCTCCCCGATTCTTGAGTCCCTTTTTCGTAGACTCATGCGTATCTGATAGACTGTTCGATAATCCGATTGTTGGTGTAGAACATGGACTAGAACAGTCTGCTATGCTCAATGTTAATCTTAATATGATTAATGTTGTGAATCTTTCCTTTATCGAACTGGCTCTACCTCAGGAGTGCGGAGACCGTGGACCTCGGTCCACTAGTGGACTTCTGAGATTTTCTAATGTCCACCGAGTGGACCTCACTGTAATCTATGAGATTAATGTTTTTAATACACAAATTGTGTAATGTCTTCCATTTACAATAAAATCAATCATTTAGTAAATTTCTTTTCTTATTGAACATTTTACTCTCTTGAAATGTGTCCAATTTTGCTAGTGGATTTAGGCTGAGGGACCTGGTCACACAGTTTTCTGAATAGAAACAAGTTTGAGTTGGTAGATCATATACTGAATTGGATTGAAGAACCTTTTCCAACAGTTGGTAGAACGGGAAGTGTCCTCAGTTGAGTTTGCGGGTCTTATGCTAACAATTCAAGGAACTAAACCAATTACCTAAACTAATACCAGGTATATATTCCTATTAATATCACGACTGTATGTCCACTATTTGATTATAGAATCAACGTCGACTTTGAGAATCGATAATCAAGTTTTACTATTTGAAGCAATACATAAAGCTGTATAAATGTAGTATATGACGAAAATTTAACAACCAAAAATTTATGGATAAGGTCTATCAACCAAATTATGATCCGCAAACATAATTGGGGACATTCCGTTCCAACAACTGTGGGATAAGGTTTCTCAATCCAAATAGGCTTCTTGTTAGCTTTTAATAGCATTGAATCAAAAAAGTTTATTTGTGAAAAATTTATAAGGGTACCCCCTTCTATAGTATTGGGTGGACTTTCATGGGTGTGGAGGTCCACTCTAGTAGATTTTGATTCCAAAAGTCTCCGCACCTCTGCTCTACCTGAAGATGTGCCTAATCATGTTGAGAATGAAAATGACTGGGTTCAAGTGCTTACTCGCCGTGGACTGTACTTTAATAAACCAAGAGCTGTCTATACTCTGGAAAACACTAGAATGGCAGTGCGACAAGAAATTCAACATATTCTCAACGGAAACGATCGCCACTTGAGCCATCTCGATCTTGTTCTGCCCTGCTCAGTTGGTCTACTTAACCTTCTACCGTACTTGATCCATTTAACCCGACTAACCCACATTCGATTAACCGAAGGCAAGACTGGTGATACTCCTCAAAGTGTCTTCTTTGAGGAACTTGATCGCACCAACTATCGAACCAAATTGGGTCAACCAAACCGTACAGTGATGCCAAACATTCGTCAGCTCAACCTGTACCAGTTCGAAATTGTGCCCTCAAACGACATATTCCTGTACCTGTCTGCCATCTTTCCACAAATCACCACACTTCATCTAGAGGATTGCCACATGGTGAATACGACTCGCAGGCAAATCTTCCCTGGATGGTTCCTCGATAGTATGGCACGCTTTGGTCAGTTGCGCGAGGTATTCAACAACTACAGACTGGTGCTGCGAATGGACCGGGCCGCTGAGGAGAGGGACGAGTTACGTCACTTGGTTCAGACTGAGATTTTTGACAAAGCTCGAATGTGATGTGTCAATATTTGTACTAGTTTCATTTGACTTTAGCATCATTACTGTTGACATTATTTATTTGCTTTTAATGATCTTCACAGTCTCTAGAATATGACGATTTTATGTTTTTATTGTTAAATTAAAGTTTGATCTTACTGTTCTTAACAGTCGAGTTGATTGATGGCACTCAACTTTCCTATTTGGTTGAGACTGTTCTGGTTGGTTTACAAACACAAGTTGTGATTTGTGTGTCGTTTGTGTCGTTGGAATCATCAGAGTTGTGTGGTTTGGTGGTGGTGGCAGAGTGTGCTGACTGGCAGCCGGCATCGATGCCAACCGCTAACGAATGATGATGGCAGACTGGCTGTTGACGCTGATGCAGTAACCCGACTGGCCACGTATGAACACGGACTACAGCCATCTAAAGTGAGGTGTTCTTTGACAGCGTGGTGGTTCACTCAATCATACAAATGACCATCGAAGAGGACAAACTCGATCAGTGTCTGCTAATGTCTCACAGTCGACTTCAGTAATTGTGCGTGTGAGAATACATTCACCAGTACAGTACAATCACAATTAGACGGAAGAGCACACAGAGAGATCGACAGTGTACAGGGAAAGAGTACAACTACGAAAATACGAACATAATCAAACACAGACTAACTAAGACTAATCATAAAGTCACTTGCTGCGCTTGGTCAAGTTGGTTAACTTGATGGATGCAGTTGCAAAAATGGGCACAAAATCAGAAGAGATGAGAGCTGACACAACAGACAAAGAAGGTTTACTGTCAGTTTTGTGCTGTGTTCGGTTTTCTTGTTCTCACTGTAGTCACTCTGTTATCGCTCAAAAAGATGATCGTAAAACAACAATACAGAATAGAGCATCTAAAATTAACACTACATTTACACAACACAAAAATACAGAGTGTAGAGACCACTGTTCAGAGGAGATTGCCATGTGTGTGTGTGTGTGTGTGTGTGTGTGTGTGTGTGTGTGTGTGTGTGTGTGTGTGTGTGTGTGTGTGTGTAAATTGTGTGGATTACAGTTGCTGTCGCTGTTCAACTATGCAGGGCCGTTCCTAGCAAATTTGGCGCCTGAGACGAAATTTAAGATGCCGCCTAATTTTTCTACAAGGCGCCTATTTTTAGTTACATTGCCCCCCTGAAGTTTAAAATTTTCATCTTCAAAAGACATATTTTTACTCAGTTGGTTTATTCACCAATTGGCCTGCTGGTTCAAATCCCACAGTTGGGTTGTTGGTTTTCATCCGCCAATTGGGTTGTTGGTTCATATCCACCAATTGGGTTGTTGGTTCAAATCCACCAATTGGGTTGTTGGTTCATATCCACCAATTGGGTTGGTGTTTTTTATCCACCAATGGCTAGGCCAAAATAATTCTCACTGGTGTTGCTGGATTCATTTTCAATTATTAGTTCGCTAAAACCGCTTATTCTTTTGCCTCTGTGTGAGTACTCGTAATGAAACATTTTAACTGGGAATTAGAACTAGAAAATTATTTGTGGGATTATGAACTCCAACCAACATTTAGGATATGATCAGCAACTCAATTGATGAATAAGAAACAGCACCTCAACTGCCGAACTAATAATTATTTAAAATTTTTAAAATTTTTAATTTAAATTGGCGTCTAAAAACGTCTCAACCATTTTTGCGCCTGAGACGAACGTCTCATGTGTCTCAATAGTAAGAACGGCCCTGCAACTATGACAAATGATGAGGATAACATGGGTTAACATAAAAACAATACAAATGTGATCACTTTCGCATATCCAACACTATCACCTATGGATGAATGAGCAGGATTTGTGTGGTGTCCTTAGTTGTGAGCACAACTTACCGTTCCATTATCTACTGATATGCCAATCTGGTCGCCATTAGCATTCCAACATATCTTCGATACGCCACCAGAGGTTTAGTAGTACACATTAGCAAAAACAGTCACCACACAATCGACCAATCAATATTTATCTAGAAATCTTTTCGAGTGCAATTAAAATTCGCTTCCTCTGACCGGCCGAACAGTGCCTTAGTTAATCTTGAAAGCCAACTGGTGATGAAAGTCCGTCACTTCACCATCATCTTCATTACCAATTAAATTGTTCTTTCAGTGCCATTGATCGGTTTCTCAATGCTAAGGCAATAAGTATGTGTGGCGACACAGACGAATGGCATCGCCACAGACACAGACACAAGAAGGACAGACACTGCACTTGCACTGACAGGCTGATGATCATATTGCAAATAGTTAAAAGTATTTAGAAGTAAAATGCATAGCACACACCGACCACTTGCCTCTAGTGCCAGTGCTAGTGTGCATTTGTCTACGTGTGTGGCCAGGTATCCCACTGCTTCTAATGGTGATGTCGCTGATGATGTTGCCTGCCACAACTGCCAGCCAAAGTAGTGCCAATTCGAGATTCTATGTAGCATCACCAGCAGTTGTCTGGTTTGATGAAGTGGTACCACCATCAATTGAGCCACTTTGACTGTTGACATAGATCTCATTGTTAATTGCACGCGAACTGCACAGATGGACAGATTGCTACCTTGTAAAAAATATAATGAATGTTAAATTCGTTCAGATATGCTGCCTGCTGTCTGTTTGCCATATTCACTGCGCACTGCACAGCCCGTCCTTGTAATACCATTTACTGCCTTCGGTAATTCCTTTTGTAGGTTTCGTTGAATCGATTCTTACATCGTCGCCGCATCAAAAGCAGTCGCCGCCACTACCACCACAGCCTATTGGGAGGCACAACTAATATGTTCATTGTCACATTGTGATCTTAAGTGCACTTAATCAGTTAATACTGCTCGAATGTAATTGTTGATGGTGAGGTGTTGTGTGCATGGTGCACTCCAATTTCGAACCCGAGCACACATCCAACAGTTCGCTGTAGTAAGACCAAAGCCGAGCACTGACGAATCCGCAATAAATGACAAATCCAGATGAATTTCACTCACAGTGGAGACTGACTGATTCCATACATGCTGTGCTCAACTCCATGTGTCAGTGAGACCAGAGCCTGTTGTGCGCGGAATTGTGCTGTTTCAGCTAATAGCCTGTCTGTCTGTGTCTGTGTCTGTACGTGTGTGTGTGTATGGTTAGCTTGTTTCCTGAATTGCTTAACCACGTACTACTCCACTTACAGCATGATCTTTGCATTCACATGTGTGCACACATTCTCACACAGACACATTCATATCGTACAGTCACTGCATTCGATTGCCTGTTTCATGATTATCTTTTGTCACTTTCTGTAACTGAATGATGATTATAAACTTATACTTGATCTGATTACTCCAGTGCCACCCTCGTGGTCCGAAATGGTGCTGTGTTCTGCTTTGCCTGTTGGTGTGCAGAGATTAGGTTTGTAGAAGAATAATTTGGTTAACAACTTACTCTTGGCAATAGCAGCAGCAGCTCCAATGCTGACATCAATTTCGGAAAAGAGTTTCACTGAAATACGAGCATTTGGTTTGGAACACATGAGGTCACATTGATCAGCTCGGACAGATATTCAATGGAGTAGACGACGTAATGTGCTGGCGGATGAGACTCACACAATGAATCAAGTCACTTATTTTGGCAATCTTGACCGAAACCTTGTGAAACGGTTATAATTAACAGCCCTCACCATGTTTGGCGCCCGGTGCCATCATGAATTGCAACTTATTATCATTTGCCACGTCGGTGGTGGTCACTATAAATCGACCACTGGCCACTAGTTTGATTGCCGATCATAGATTCTCTTCGGGGTCCCCGTTCCGCATCTTCGCCGCTAATGTTAATCTTGCCACAAATATTGTTCTTTGCCATATCCAGGGTGGGGTGTGTTGATTGAACCAAACGATATTGCCACAGTGCAGAAGCGGAGAAAAAGTTGCTTAAGCCAGAGACGACGACACTGTTCAGAGGTTGACTCGAGAATGTTGGCTGCAGGTTCGATTGGACAGGAGAGTGACATGACAGTGCTTGATGATGTCCGCAGTGGTTAGTGGTGTTTGCTTCTGCTGAAAGACTGTGTGTCTGTGCTGTGTGTGCGTGTGTTGTGGGTGCACTGCACACTGTTGGGTCCGCTTCGATCGACACTCGGAAATGTTCAGATTAACAAACTCTATCTGCTTCGATTTGTGTCAATAAGAGTGGGTTGTACACACAAGGTGTCTACTTGACAATACCAAGTGGTCAGTCAATGTCGAATAAGTACAATTGGTAAAAAGACAGTGAACTCATCTCATTAGCTTCACTTGGTGGCCACATCACCATCACCATCATCAATGGCATCACAAGCACCACAATCTAATGCATATTCCAAAAACATTAACTTTTAAAAAAGTTTATTAATAAGTTTAAATTTAGTAAAATTATCGTACCAACAACAAGCATTACAACGTCAGTTAGAATTCATACTATTAGGCAACGAGAGAAAACGAAAATAACAACATCAAAATAAACACACTTTGAATCGTGGAAACATTAAATCGTGGACAAATCGATAGATAACATCATTCACTTAATACATTCAGAAAGTTGATATGGCCATTCGGAGTGTGCATGTTTGTTTGCGTGTGTAGTGGCCCAGCCGTCCCGGCTGTAGTTCTCACATCTGCCGATAGATGGCGCCACTAGTAAACTGTTACGTCCTCTGTGAACAGCCCTCGGCTATCATCTTACTCATTGTCACACTCACACATAAATGCTTACTCATTGTATTCTCACGACACTCGTCAACTGGACGCTTCTTGGACCGGACGTGCCACTCCTCTCTCTTATCGGAGTTCCGTCCCAATCTCGGTCCAGATCTTGTATCGCTGTTGCTTATCAATAAACTGCTGTTATCAACCGAGCCGGACTCAGTCCACTACTACATTGGTGACCCTAGGCAAATATGAACGCCAGCAAGTTTCAACAGGTCTCGTCACCTTGAAAAATGAAACTAATACGACGATTACGATTTTATTTTGTGTCTTCGACATGAAGAAATCTGAGCAACATGAACGACATTGGCGCTTTCTCCCAACCATCCAACCTCCACCAACCAGCCTAGTGCCCGCGGTTCAGCATTTCATCACAACCTCCGCACTAATAAGCACTTGCTTCAGCCATATTATTATGGTTGCTCCAACCTTACTAACATTATTTTGACCATCTAGCACTGTCTCGCTCTCGTTCTCATTCACCACGAATGAATCACCCGGTCAGCAAACAGGAACCAGTGCAACGCGCATTTGGAATCCTTTGCTATGTGTTGTCACATGACTCCACACGCCTGTGCTCGCTCTTATTTACCTAACACTGGTACACTAACTGAGCTCACAAACGAGTAGCTTTTTCGGACAGTTTGTTTGTTGCTTGTCAATTGACATTAGCGGTGTATTTTACACTAGCCATACATTGTACATTACAATGTGTCATGACGTAAAACTCATTTGCAACTAACATCGACGATACATGTGAATTAAGCGTATTCCCCAACAACAACTCACCGTTGTGTGGAACCGCTGAGTCAACCGCTCAGTTCGCTATCACTTTCGTCTTCGGTGATGAACACCACGTTCACCTCACAAGGCCAGTCAGAGACAGCTCGTTCTGCCTCTGTGCCTTACTCACCGAACTAGACACAGTCTAGCAACCCAAACTGGTCATGTGCTTTATCAGAATCTTAACGATTCTATATTTGTCCACTGTTGGCCATCAACAGGACAAACGCGTCAAAAGCTAACTCAATTGCTTAATGTAACTCGCTTACATCCTCGTTCGCTCTCGTCGTGGCAACCTTTGTTTACATCACAGCAGAAGCAACACAGCGACAAGCGTCTTTCATCAACACTGCCGCGTGCAGTACAGCAGTAGCAACATAAGCGATTTTAGAAGTCTTTCCTCAATCATCTCTCTGTTATGTCAATTCGACATCAAACAACCCTCACTCAAGACTTCACTTTTGCAACTTTGTCATCAATTTGCTTCACCTCTTTCATGACCATTCATGAATTATTGCGGAATTTGTGCAACAACTATCACGTAACTCTCACGCGTAGCAGAAACTTACGGTTTTCACCGAATTCTCAAAGCCTAGCTAGCTTTTTCACTCTCAATGCCAATCTTTGCGATCGCATTCATCTGCACTATGCGTATGATAACTACCAGTGAGTTATCGCGACTCTTCACTGGAACGAGTTCGCATCGTCCGTTCACGCTATGCTAGCATACCTTGCCAAGCAAAATCTAGTTAACTAGTTTGATATCAGGTTTGTCTCTCAATGAATTTAAATTTATAGCGCTATTCTTCACCTCAATTTTAACAATTTCATTTTTGAGACATTAAGGAAATCGACCTCCCGATTCACCTGTGTCACGCGAACTATCGGACACGAGTTACTATTTTCGTTAACAAACCTCACACGGTACTTGTTCAACGTTTCGGCCGAGAAACGAACCGATTGCTTTGTGCTATCATATTTGCACTCAACCCGAGATTCAGCTTTGTGATGCCATGCATCCTAAGTATAACCAACACCGAATCTCTTTAACTCTCGTCTCGTCGTACACTGTCTTGTCACATTTTCACGGCGATGACTGTATGACTGTGAAGGTATTGACTTCGGTCACATTCGCTTTGCATTCCAAAGTTGTGACTTTCTCAACCAGCCCGTCTGAACGCCAGAACGTGGATTACTCAGTCTACTACCTTTCACACGAGATTATTACACTGACTACTCTGGTCACTAGTGTTGCAACCACACTATACTCGACCCGAAAGCGGCATGCAACAACACACAATCCAATCACCATGCCGCAGGAAATTTTGAGTTTGAGCTAACCAGTAGTCACGGTGTCTCACCGTTAGCAATCACAACCCGTTATCTCGAGTCTCACGAATCTCAGTCAGATCATTCTGATCACTCTCATTCACCTATAATGAGAATATCCGAAAGGAGACATCATCACAATATGTTTGCAACATCTCCATGACTGTACATTCGAATTGCACGGTTGTTTTCCCACATCAACAGATTATCTTTGACTATTAGTAGTAGAGTACTCCTTATCAATGTTCTCTTTACAAATTGATTGACAATGCAAATTCAATTCTCATTATCCTCTCAATGTCGCCCAAATGTCATTCTCTCGCGTTGACAACGAGCTCTAGATTCTTTCTAGACCGCTCATGTCTATACATTGTGGTCTCCACTGACTACATTCTCTCACTTGCGCGATTTCTCTTGCAAACAACAATCGATTCCGATACAGCAGGTCTTGGAACATCTGCTTTGGAATCGCTGACATATCGAGATCACGCCATCTCTCAGAACTCCTTGTTCTGTGGCTTCCTCGAATTGTGGCACAGTGGCTTCGCTCTACCGAATTTGAGCCATGACATGAGATGGATTAGTCTAGTTCAAACAACACTTTACAATGACAACAACTCTTCCCTCTCCTCTCGATGCAGTTCCACTGTCGACTCATCACGTTGGTTCAAGTTGAACTCTCAACTTGCGGTGCGCCCATCAACATTCAACCTGGCGTACATTCAATAATCCCAATCAACCAACTATCAACATTCGACAGATGGAACCTTTCGTCGCAACGCTCTCTCACATATCGAGAAGCAACTCTTGTTTTTTTTTACTGATCTATACAGGATGATGCTAGCCACCAAATGGTTTACGAAACAATCGTAACTCGAACACACACTGTCTTTGACATTTGTTCGATACCATGGCATTCCATCCTAGCGAATCAGAAGGCTTCAAGACGTGTTCACATCACGTCCGAGTCTACATTATGTCTACAACTCACATTAGACATTCTCTGAGTGTTAAAGCGTTTAACAGTTAAACTTTAACTTGAACCTTTCACATGCGACTATCTCTTCAGGCACCCTCCATCCAACATACCGACAATTAGCATCGCTACTTAGCACCTCAACAAGCTATTGTCACATGTCAATGACGACTCACTGTCATTTACACACAACTTTTGGCTCCATCACGGAATTTAATCGTTCAACCTTGTTGACTCTAAACGATTGCCAAAATTGGTCTACCATCACGGGATCTCACTTGCAGACCCGATTCCTTTCATGGCAGAATATTTCGTGTATGCTCTCTAGCAAACCTAGAACTCAGCAGCATCACTGACAACCACATCGACCAAATCATTCACTCTGACAACCCACGGTCAGAAACGCGTTCTAACGACTCACTGTTGGAATCGAATTCATTTTAACGACTCACTGTTAAAATGACAATCAGTCTGACGATTCACTGTCAGACTCGAATGCTTTCTAACGACCCACTGTTAGACTCAATATCATTCTGGCGATTCACAGTCGGAATTGAGCATTCTATCACTATCTGCCTTGATTTCCTTCCTTCATGGAATGATCGGGATGATTGAGCTAACATTGCTCTATCACCAAATTGCTTTACGTGAATTTTCCGATTCAACATCGATCGACATACAATTCACTAATCTCGAGCAATCACAATCTTCACCGACTATGTCAGTGATCACAACATAACTGCAAGCTGCATCCACCATCTCTCCAACCTCAGGTCAACTGACTTCTACCAGCAATTGCTTGGTAGCAGAGATGCAACCTTCGTGAATACCTCCAAAGAAGTCATCAATTCTAAGGACCTGGCCTAAGAAGATGTCCCGAACTCATCGCATTGGCTCTTCTCCCTTGGTATCCTGGTTCTTAGGAGGTCCCGTAACGAACGTATCCCAGATAGACCGCCATCACCAACCCGGAGGATTCTCTACAAGAAACTTACGCCTGAACGCATCGAACTACGACCACTTACGAAGCATATTTTATGTATCGCAGTCACTATTTATCACTAGTAACTGACTGGTGAGGGAGGGATGTAGTGGCCCAGCCGTCCCGGCTGTAGTTCTCACGTCTACCGATAGATGGCGCCACTAGTATACTGTTACGTCCTTTGTGAATAGCCCTCGGCTATCATCTTACTCATTGTCACACTCACACATAAATGCTTACTCATTGTATTCTCACGACACTTGCCAACTGGACGCTTCTTGGACCGGACGTGCCACTCCTCTCTCTTATCGGAGTTCCGTCCCAATCTCGGTCCAGATCTTGTATCGCTGTTGCTTATCAATAAACTGCTGTTATCAACCGAGCCGGACTCAGTCCACTACTACACGTGTGTGCTCGTGAGAGATAGAACACACTTTACTCGACTAGGTCCGGTGAGATTGCTCGAATGTATTTGTGTTTGGGTTGGTGTGTGTCTGTGTTATTGGTTATATGTTTGATTGTGTGGTTGTGTTTTGACGGGATTTTGGTGCGAGCGCCTACCATTAGGCCAACACTGTTTGGTTTTCGTATGGCGGTGCATGCGAAATGACCCGGACAGGGCAAGCCTGACTTCTTCTGGGCCTTGAACTGATCAATAGCAATGAGTTGATGGAGAGTGTCAAGAAGAAAGACACTGTGCTCTGTTTTATGAGCATTGTAGTGTGCAGGGCACACACACACACAAACACAACCAAACTGACAAACTGTTTGGTTTATAGCTTATGCAGCATTCGTCATCGGTCTGTCCAGGCAATCAAGCACGAAACGGCATTGGCCATTCCACTCTGTCACATCTTTTAGCAGGATTGATACTTACTCACATAATTGGACGAAACGATTCAATTCGCAATCCGTCACCAGAAGATTGGCTGACAAAGTAACAGATTGGAGTTAATATGATGCTGCAATGCTCTGGGCGACTTGTACAGTGTACACCATACTTACTAGTTAGTTAAGACAAGTCAAGATTAGTGAGTAATAGGATTATTAAGATGGTGTAGAGGATGGCGACGCTTGAAAGCTCTCCAAAGATAATCGTCTCCGACAGCAGATAGCACTCTCGAACGGCTAAAGTGTAGTAGAGTTTAGAGGATTTTAGGAAACATGAAGACGAGAATGACGGCAAGGGAACCTGGCAAACAGACAGACAGACAGCGAGGCAGCGCTCATAGAATGAACGAGAGGTATAACAAAGTGGTAAGAGAGAGAGAGAGAGAGAGAGAGAGAGAGAGAGAGAGAGAGAGAGAGAGAGAGAGAGAGAGAGAGAGAGAGAGAGAGAGACAGAGAGAGTTAAACATCACAAATGTGGTGGCGTGACTCGTTCGAGCACAGACACAGATAAATTGCAAGCACGATCCTCATCACCATCATTATGCCAATCGTGTGTGCAGCAGTCCTGTAGCAGTTGTAGTCTATATTTAATATTTTTTGCCAACTTTCGAGCGATGGCTTCATCGTAATCGAGAATAAATTGGGCACATGCCAATGTGTATGCCCACAGTGGCACAGATTTGCAAAGTTTTTCATGGCCAATGCACGCAAAGCAACAGTAATGAACGAATGCACATTGATTTTAAAGTATTTTATTATATTATAGTATTATTATCATTATTATAGAGTGTGTTCGTGTTGTGTAATTATAAGAAATTATAAAGTAATAGAATGTGTGTTGTGTGTGTGTGGGTTTATGTGTTTGTGTTCATATTCATACAATAGGTAGACTCAATGGACCACCCAACCCGTAGCCACAAATCGATGTTGTTGAGTGTCCATTGAGTTGATGATGTGCACTGTTGACTTAGTGACGTGCCACCATTCTCAGGTTCAGCCGATGGTAGCGCTTCAGCACGGTCTTGAGATGTTCGCCGACGGTTTGCCCGCCTCGTCGTTGACGGTCAACTCCCAACTGAGTGCACACGTGGTCGAGTACAAGGTTTCGCAGTTTCCAATCACGGTACAATTTTTGCATGGACACGCGCTGGTCTCGCCACTGAACGAGAAAGTATTGCTCGTTCTTTTCATCTACGTGCACGGTGGTAAATCGAAGCACTTCACCAAAGGTCATTGCCTGGCGTCCTTGGACAACTTCAGGTTCGTCAGCGGCTGGCAATACTAGTGAAGGTCCTGGTGCTTGGACAATAGCAATACCAGCTTCATCTAGTTGATGTTGTGTTGCAAAACGCAGCAATTCTCGTTCTTCTTCAGTGATGATACCATTCTCGAGCAGCAAATCATCAATAACAGCTATGGTGAGGTAGGATTCCAAGGCCTCTGCAATTTCTGGATTCTCCAGATGGACCAAATCGCGTTGTAGCTGCTCGCCATTGAGAAGTGGCATTTGATAGTCGGCCAAATTGGCGATGTGCGCCTGTAGATTTGCTGGCTCTTCTTCGCCAATTGCAGCGGCAAGTTCGGCCTGTCCACGTTCATAATCGACAAATGCTTCGAGATGATCAACTGCCGTCACAGGCTCCCATGCGTCAGCCCACGCAATGGTGATTGAGGTCAGCTCTCCTTGTCTGTCGAATTCAATTGCTTTAATTGCCTTGACACGGTACTTCGATACTTGAGCAGCATCAAATTCTGGTAGCGCCTCCATGGCTACCTGCTTGGGCAGGTGCCCACCGAAGATGTTGAAGAGTTGTCTTCGATGATCTGGAAGGAGTTGTCAAATTTCTTTGTTTGAAGAGTAGGGTTGTCTTCTTTTGATTGGGAAGGTTGTCTTGGAATTGATTTGGAAGCAGTCGTCAAATTTCTTCTGTTGAATAAGTTGTCTTCTTGAGTGAAGAGAGAGATAGTCGTCTTGTCGTTTAAAGTTGTAATTAGTGGAAAGTCGTTTGAATAAACTTTTTGGCAGCCAATTACAACAAGTTGACAGCTTGACGTTGCGACTTGAAGTGAAACAAAATAAAAGATATTTCGCTCTAATAAAGCAAATATTTTGCCCTAAAGCATAAAGTAACAAGATGGCTGTCGGCAAAGTGCAAATAGTCGGCAAAGTAAAAATAACTTAAAGCAGCTGTAAATATTCGGATTTCAACCGTGCAAAGTGCATAGATGACATCTCGGACATGACTCGTGTCGATCCAAAATGGGTCATTTTCAGAAACTGTTCCAACATTGATATCTCCGCAATGGTAGGTCGTTGAGACTCGAGGTTTTGACAATTGGATTCTTTGACCAAAACTACATCAGACTAGGATGTTCAACTTTGTCCAACGATATTCGAATTCCAAGAGATTTCGAAAACGTTGAGTTTTGCGTTTACCTCGATAAAAAGTTCAAATCCTATGTAGTCGAGTGCCCAGAATTCGAATATGATGTTCAACTTTGTTCAACGATATTCGAATTCAATCAGATTTCGAAAATGTTGAGTTTTGCGTTTACCTCGATCAAAAGTTCAAATCCTATGTAGTCGAGTGCCTTGAATTCGAATATGATGTTCAACTTTGTCCAACGATATTCGAATTCAATCAGATTTCGAAAATGTTGAGTTTTGCGTTTACCTCGATCAAAAGTTCAAATCCTATGTAATCGAGTGCCTTGAATTCGAATATGATGTTCAACTTTGTTCAACGATATTCGAATTCCAAGAGATTTCGAAAATGTTGAGTTTTGTGTATACCTCGATCAAAAGTTCAAATCCTATGTAGTCGAGTGCCCTGAATTCGAATATAATGTTCAACTTTGTTCAACGATATTCGAATTCCAAGAGATTTCGAAAACGTTGAGTTTTGCGTTTACCTCGATCAAAAGTTCAAATCCTATGTAGTCGAGTGCCCTGAATTCGAATATGATGTTCAACTTTGTTCAACGATATTCGAATTCCAAGAGATTTCGAAAACGTTGAGTTTTGCGTTTACCTCGATCAAAAGTTCAAATCCTATGTAGTCGAGTGCCCTGAATTAGAATATGATGTTCGATTTGGTTCGAACATCTCCAATGTGCGTCAAGATCGACCCAAAGTCGTAAATAACTCGAGTCAATTGGTAATTTCACCCGCATTGCAATGTGCTACCAATTGTCACGCCATATTAATCAATGGGTCAGATCGAGGTGTAACCAAACCCACAAGGAGGATATACAATGTGTATAACGCATCTTTCCTTGTTGCCCGTAAGGATGTTTACCACTGTGCTAAATTACAGTTGAACAATAACACAAACGGGGACATCCTTAAATCACGTGATCATCTAGAGGGGAGGTAGGGTGTCTTAATCCAAATTTCCCCTACTCATTTCTATGCTCTAGGATGTGATCATGGAAGGTGAGGTAGATGGTTAGGGTAGGCGGAAGAATATCCCTGAGAATCCACCTCACAAACACAGTTACAAAAGCAAAGAAATGCTAAAGTGGTCGCTGCTACCCCAAACTTTCGTAACTGTATATGTGAGGTGGACCCTCAAGGGCGGTTCTCCCGCCTAGGTTAGGGCCCAAATTTCTAAATTGCACCTAAACGCATGCGCGAAGTGTCACAATGATAGATGGGGCGGAGATTGTCTCAATTTAATCTACTGCGCATATCTAAGTTGTAACTTGGTTTTCGACAAAACGTCACCGACCCGTAAATGACGATTCGTCGAATTGGCATGTCTTGCACTCTCCCTGAGTACCAGACCAAACATTGCTTTGATACAACAACACTGGAAGTCCTACTTGCACTCCTGTGGTCAACTAGTGAACAGTGCCGCTGATTTATGAGCACATGTGATTTATGTCACCAGAAAGCTACTCACTCAGCGCCATCATGTCATGTATATCGCACTAATGTGTCTCTTCATTGTCTGGTTCGACTGATAGGTACTGAGCAGATTGTCTTCTCGTGTAGAATTCCATTTAGCCATCCGCTTGCTTGTCCTGGTTAATGGTTACTGGCACAGTTGCCGAACACTACCGTCAGTGCAGTATTCATTGTGCATTAGGATGATTCGTCTGAACAGTAGAGGTAAACAGACCAGTGCAGCCCACAAGTTCGACCTATTTCAAATAAAACAGTGAAATTATGGCCATTCTAATAGAGATCTGTTTACACACATACAAATCACCAAACATTTTTCTGACCGACCGGCAGAAAGTGCCTTATTGCCATTCCTAGCAACATCAAGTTATTTGAGTGTACTGAGCGATTTGCAATAAGCGATAGCGACAGCATTATTAATCTACAATGAGGAGAGTGAGTGAGTATCTGACAGAGTGAGAGTGTTGGTCACTATCATCTGTAGCCGTTCAATGTGAACTTAATCATCATGATAGATCACCTCAGACACTAGAGCTTTCTCCTTGTCGTATCCATGGAAGTAGTCACTCTGTCCATGCTGACACGAGCTTGTTTCACCCGAGCCAGTGCTCCTGTCACAATATAACAACGATGATGGCGTAAGCAATTAGTTTAGTTTATTTCGGTACACACAGGTTGATCACCAGACGACACCAAAATGGCGAGTAGGTTTATTTGTACACTGTGGTAAGTCACTCAAGAAAGTTGGCTCACTCATGAGTATGTCTTGAGTGCTAGTGGTGGTGGTTGTGATCATGTTCACGTACCCGTGGTGGCAGGGCCGGGGCGAGGGTCTGTGGCGCCCTACGCAAGATTTTTTGTAGAAGGGGGGACCCTTATACATTTTTTGAGGAAAAATTTTGGCGCCCCCTATGTTGTTGTAAGGGGGGGTACCCTTATACGTTTTCTAAAATTTTGACATATTTTATCGATATATCCTGTTGGAAATTATGGGCATGACTGTCGAGCGAACGAACTCGATTCGTGGCAAGTGACTCAATGTCAACGATGACCGTCTAACTGTCACCATCACCACCAGGACTGGTCACTATAAAAGAAGACCGTTTACCACTTTGCTAATTACACTGAGCAGTGGTCTTGTCTGAGTAAGACCTGTTTTGATTGCCATTTTCCCGTGCTAATCGTGCTCTTTGTCTCCTTCTAGATTTTTCCCTCATTTGCCTGTCTGTAGGCATTACTTCGTTGTTTATACTTATTTTTTACTTACTATCATTTACTGTGCTTTTATATTTATATTCTATTTTATTTATATTCAATCTAATCAAGAATAAAGTCGGAATTTTATCAGATTATGAGACTTATTGCACTAGCATAGTCAATTGATCTCCGACGCGCTATTCTTGTTAATTGTCTATATTAACTCTTTTGTGCTAATCCCACTATTACCACCACGTTTGCCTGTGGCTGTGTATGCGTGCGGTAGTGTGCACTTTTGTGTGTTCTGTTCTTTCCTGTTTGTGAAGAGCGTGCACGCTGCATTTGGCATATCATTTTGCTCGCCACGTGCTTTATGTCTTGCATCATTGTGATCCTCGTTTGTGTCAGCAAGTATCGTTTTCTCTACACCAACTGATCGATGTCTGGTACTGAAGACGAAAAGGATAAATCGCTGTTGGATCTCAAGCCGCAAGAAGAAAGTGACGATAAAGATTTGGTGAAGGACGAGACTGTCAAAGTTCCTAAAACGGCGACGACGACCACTTCTACTAGTACTACTTCTACTAGTTCAACGCCATTGGTAGTTACTGCGTTGGGTTCCTTTCCATTAATCTCTTCTCCAACAATCGTTACGTCATCTATTACGTCATCTTCAACAATGACTTCATTCCTTCCTGGTATTACGCTTATGAAGCTGACGGAATCTAATTGGTATGATTGGAAGGACCAGTTTACCGCTTATATGAAGGTTTTGAAGGCTAAAACAGCACTTGACGCTGTATCCTCTGGAGATGATAATGATCTCGCTATGCTCTATTTAATGTCGTCAATTGAAGACTCTAGTCTTAGGACGTTGATAAGAAACTCTAGCTCCGCCCACGCAGCATGGACTATATTAACGGACAAATTTGAAAAGTCCGATTTCATCAAGGCACAAGCCATTCGTGACCGAATCTCCCGTATCAAGTTTTCTGATCCCAGAAAGGTCAAAGAATTGATAAAAAAGTTAGATGAGGAAGTTGAGAAATTATCGCTGGTGGACACGATTACCGATCCCGAAAAGTTCTCGATATACCTCTGCGATGACTAAAGAATTGGGCATAGTTTTGGCTACAGTCACAGCTCTGAAGCAGCAAGGCACTGTAGTAAAATTATCAACATTAAAGACGATGATCGAAGGGCAAGGTCAAATTGCCTCAAATTATATTCCTTCTCATGAAGTACAACATGTCCAACATCACAACTTCCCTAAAGGTTCTTGCTTCAATTGTGGGAAGAAAGGTCACTTCAAGCCGAATTGTCCTGATTTGAAGAAGGACACTAAGTCTGGTGGCGATTCTAATGTCAGAAAAGGCGATACTCGGTCAAATCGACGATTCAAAGTAGACAAGAAAGTTATTGAATCTATTTCAAAGGTCGAATTACCTGAAAATATTATCAAAGTGAAGCCTTTTACTGTTGAGCAGATTGACAAAGAATCTCGACCATCAAAGGCTAATTTCGTGTTGGACACGGCCAGTTCGGACGTTTTCGTGAATGACCGGAGGATGTTGACAAGCGTACAAGAGATTGAGCCATTTTCTGTGTCTGGTATTTACAAAAGTGATGATGCTATATATTGTTCTAATGTATCTGGTACTGTGAGCATTATTACACAATCTAAATGTGTGATGTCTTTTGAAGCTTATTATGTGCCTGATTTACCTCGTAATTACTTTTCCCTCAGTCTATTTGGAAAAGAAGACGACGAGTATATAGTCATCAACTCATCTATTTGTCGTGTGGAATATCAAGACCAAATTGTGTGTATTGCTCATCTAGATGAGAAGAACAATTACGTTGGTGAATTTAAACTTTATTACGATGATGATAAACTCAAGGAGGAAACTACTATTTCTACTGAACATCACATTCATCATTTACTTCACCAAAAGTTGGGTCACTGTGGCATTGAACGAATAAATCGTACAGCAGCACTGTTGGGAATTGACCCGATTCGTGGCAATATTTCACCATGTGACGATTGCTTGTTGAACAAAGCACCTACTCCTGACTTTAAAGCGAACCCTAGTCCCGCGATAGAAGTTTTGGAATGTGTTCACACGGATTTGTCTGGACGATTAATCGAATCTATCGATGGCTACGAATATTACATGGTCATGATAGACGGATATTCGCGATATTGTCAAGTGTATCGCCTCAAGCTGAAATCTGACGCAGCTGAAGCGGTGAAAAGTTACATAACTTGGGCAGAAAGGCAGACCGGCAAGAAAATGAAGAGTATGAAGTCCGATAATGGTGGTGAATACCTCAACGACCTTATGGAGGATTACTTTAAATCCCGTGGTATTGAACATATATTCTCCTCGGCTCACACTCCTCAGACAAACGGTATGGCCGAACGCAAGAACCGAACCTTAAAGGACACGGCTCGAACGATGTTAAACTCTGCTAATGTTCCCAAGCAATTTTGGTCTTATGCGATTCGTTATGCTAATTTTGTTAATAATCGATTAGCCTCTACAGTCACCGATCGTATTCCTTATCAAGACTTCTTTGGGAAAGTTCCCAGTCTCGATAAAGTCAATGTTTTTGGATCGAAAGCTTTTCTTGGTCGACACAACAAGTCTAAACTCGACTCATTTGATAGACGTCGAAATGTTGGTATGTTTGTTGGTGTTACTGAAGACCATCAACGTTTTATTGCTTACGATTTCGAAGACAACAAATTTGATGTTCATCGTAGCATGTACTTTAAGAATGACGAATTCCCGTATAAGGATGGAATACATCTACACTACTATGACTTTGAGTATTTGCCTGAGGATGAACAAGGTATGTCAACAATCACCCTCCCATACCAAACTACAGGAAATTTAGTACCTGAAGCAAGTAACGCTGATTCACTTGAGGAGGAAACGGCTACTGTTGAACCGTTAGTTGACGTAATTCCTGATGCTCAACTCGAGGAGGAATTAGTTCCTGAAGAACCTATTGTGCAACCAGTACAGGTTGAACCGGCTCCAGTGAATCCACCGCCGAATCGATATCCACAACGCAACCGTAAACAGACGGACTTCTATGTTGCCGCTATCAAGAAGGAAGGTATCCCAACGACTGCGAAAGAAGCATTAAATGGCGTTGATAAGGATCTATGGCGCGAGGCAATTCGAGCCGAAGCTGACTCTTTAGTTCAACACGAGGTCTTTACACGAGTTGATGAAAAAGAGGTCAACAAGAATATACTCGACACTAGGTGGGTCTTTGATATAAAACGTGACGAAGCTAACCGAATAGTGCGTCACAAAGCTCGATTGGTCGTAAAAGGATATAACCAGATTCCTGAACAAGACTTCAGTGAAACCTACGCACCAGTTGGTCGCAACTCAACTTTCCGAGTATTGATGACTTTAGCTGCGAAGCAGAACTACTATGTTGGTCACCTGGATGTTGCAACGGCGTTTCTACAAAGTGAAGTCGATTGTGAGTTATATGTCAGACCACCGCCCGAACTCGAACCGCCTGGTACTATTTGGCATTTGAAAAGGTCACTGTATGGATTAAAACAATCATCTCGAAATTGGTATTTTCGCCTGAAGGAAGTACTACTACATTGTGAATTGATCCAGTCAGATGCTGACTTTGGCCTATTTTATGACCCAAAGAAGAAAATATATCTTCTCATCTACGTGGATGATCTACTAGTCGTAGCCCCAACTAAGCGTATCGCTGAACAATTCTTCAAGGATCTACAAAAGTCTCTTGAAATTCGTAACCTCGGCGCTGTGAAAACATTTCTTGGTTGGCAAGTTGAAAGAAAACATCACCACTTTGAGATTCATCAGTCCAACTACATCGACGCTGTTTTGAAGAAGTTTGGCCTGACAGAATGCAAAACTGAGAAGTTCCCGATGGGCAAGTTTGAGCTACATGATGATCATCAAGAAATTGACGACTCATTACCGGTACGTTCTATTATCGGTTGTCTTCAATATCTATCGTACAAAAGTAGACCGGACATAACTTCTACTGTCCAGTTCCTATCTCGTCATATGCACCTTCCCACTCAAGCCTTATTTAATGCTTGCAAACACGTTTTACGGTATTTGAGTGGAACAAAACATTATCGTTTGTGTTATGGAAATTTGACTAATGACGAACAACTGAATCTCTACACCGATGCGTCCCTAAACGTTCCTTCTATCTCTGGCGCACTTATTCAATGGTGTGGGTCACCTATCGTCTGGTTTTCTAGACGTCAAGAACAGAATCCAACTTCGTCCGCCGAAGCTGAGATGTATGCCTTGAACGAAGGTCTCAAGGAATTAGCTTGGATGACCATGATGATGAGCGACATTGGTCTCATAATGGAGTGTCAAGTTCATGTCGACAATCGATCTGCCATTTCAATGTCCAAGAAAGGTCCAAGTAATACCACCAAGCATATGGAATTAAGGTGGGCCTCAATTGAGCGTCTCATCCTGGTAACACGATCAACTGTTACTTATTGCGAAGGCAAGAAGATGTTGGCCGATGGTTTTACCAAGTCCCTTTCGTGTTCTTCCGTCGACAGAGGAGGAATGTTGGAAATTATGGGCATGACTGTCGAGCGAACGAACTCGATTCGTGGCAAGTGACTCAATGTCAACGATGACCGTCTAACTGTCACCATCACCACCAGGACTGGTCACTATAAAAGAAGACCGTTTACCACTTTGCTAATTACACTGAGCAGTGGTCTTGTTTGAGTAAGACCTGTCTTGATTGCCATTTGCCCGTGCTAATCTTGCTCTTTGTCTCCTTTCTAGGTTTTCCCTCATTTGCCTGTCTGTAGGCATTACTTCGTTGTTTATACTTATTTTTACTTACTATCATTTACTGTGCTTTTATATTTATATTCTATTTTATTTATATTCAATCTAATCAAGAATAAAGTTGGAATTTTATCATATCCCAGAATAGGTTGGGCGGGAAGATACTCCAATTGGTCGGTTAGATCTTATCCGAGAATAGGTTGGGCGGGGAGATACTCCAATTGGGCGGTTAGATCTTATTGGGAACTAAATCAGTGGGATAGGGCGCCCTAAACTTGTTTTGGAACTAAATCTGTGGGATAGGGCGCTCTCAAATTGTCTGGGAACTAAATCTGTGGGATAGGGCGCTCTCAAATTGTCTGGCAACTAAATCTGTGGGATAAGGCGCCTCTACTCTGCTCATTTTCATCAATCAGCATATTAGAAATTAGCTAAAAAACAATTTGAACCCCCTACAAATTTGCCGCTCGCTTCGCGAGCGGCGCCCCTGAAATGGTCGGCGCTCTACGCGGCCGCGTACCTCGCGTACAGGCAGCCCCGGCACTGCGTGGTGGCAGACAATTCTACACCAAGTGACAACATTATTTACACAATTGGATTGTTCATCTTGTTTCAGTTATCCGGTTAGTTAGACAAATTCAAACTAAATCACAGTAACATTAACCTCATGTGACTCAGGTTGTCAAGTGTTTGGAGTGCCACTTTGAGTATTGCAAGTAGATGCCTTACCATAGAGCAAACAACATCTTTCCCAACTGTAGGTTATCATCAGCATTGGACAGTACACTGGTTCATTCGCCCAAACAACTAAATTTGAATAAAACAAATTATAATTTTATTTGTGTTAGTAAATCAATACAGTAAGAGTAGAACACAAAAAAGCAAGGAAATAAAAGCAAAAAAATTTCGAAATATATCGAAAATAGAGAAAACAAATCACTATATAACATTACAATTTACGCATAAAACTATTCCAATCTCCCTCTCCATCTTCGTCTTGTTCACTGTTACCTTCATCATTCTCCTCCTCCTCCTCTTCTTCTTTTATTTGATCGAGCGTCCGCAGTTGTTCCGTGTACTGTTCCACTTTTCTAGTGGCGTAATTGTTCAGTGTTTGATACATCTCGATCAGATGAGCCAGTTCTGTGCGATTGACATTCGTTCTGTCCTGTTGATTCAAAAGGTAAGGTGTTTCAGGTAGTGTGGGGGGCAGTTTGGATGGACTTGAAGTTGGTTGCTTCGTATAGTGATCCAAAAGCGTTGTTCCTTGATTCTGCACGATCACAGTTGACTGCAGTACGTTGAGCATCATCAGCACTGTCCAACTGATCATACATCTGATAGACCATCTTTATAGACTTCTTGTGTGGACTAATCGGCTCGATCCAGTCCGCCACCACCATCTGCGCTCCGCCATCAGGTTGGTTTGGGCTTGCTGGGAAACATTGTTCGTTAAACTTGACGTCATGTGAAACGGTTCAAATCTGTCCGTTACACCACACTTGATAATCGTGCAGTATACTTGGCTTGCAACGTTTATGATGACGAGCTTGATAGCCCAGGAAGATGCCACATTCGGACTTGTTGTTAAGTCTATTATAAACCAAACATTGACAACCAAATGATCGAAGGTATCTCAAATCGGGTACACGCCCTGGACCGAAGAATTGCTCGTATGGCGACTTGCTCGAAGATTGGTGCATTCCTTCAAGGGCGTTGTCGTACACTCGGTTGAGTGTGTGCACTGTATAGCGAAGTGCTCGTGGAAAGAATTGGTCGGGCAGAGCAGACTGAGTCAGCATGACACGAGTGACCAACCGAAGTATCTTGTTGGAGCGCTGAGCGATAGAGCTTCCGCTTGACAAATGTTCGTGGTCGATTTCGTTGAGCACAAGTAACGATTTAATTTGAGGCGCAAACTTGCTCAGGCTAGCATAAGTTCGAATCTTGAGAATTCGTCGACTTTGGGTGTTTTGGTTACTCTCGATGAATAGCTGGAACTTGGCTGCAACATCCACCTCAGTTGGACACGATCCCAGTGAGAATACACTCGAGTAGTGTGAGCTGTCGTCCACAAACAGTAGATAGAAGTAGTACTGTCCAGTAGTAGAGCTAACGTTCATAGCGACACATCCAAGCTCAACATGTACCAATTCTAAAGGCGACTTTGCTTGTAGGAATACGTTTGGCTCTGTATAGAGTAGTGCATCCGATACGAAGGAGCAAAGCGAACAGCTGTGCTGGCCATAGTGTTCGATGTACGAGTACTCGCGGGTGTATTCGACCATGTTGGAAATGTTCTTGTCACCAATGTGGCACAGACGTTGATGCCAAACTTTGCCCATTAATGAGAGTTGAGAAGTATGCTTGACACACATCTTCGGATTGATAGTAGCTGGCAAGGGAGTGTACTCAGTCGGGGGCTCTGCAGTCACTTGCAACTTGTTGGCCAGTTTAAGATTAATCTCTTCGCTGCGCTTGTTCCACTGCCAATTGGCTAGGTGTGCTGGTTTGTAAGGATAACGACGGTCAAGATCGAGCGAATCATAGGAAGAGAACGAAGTAGACGTGATACACGAGGCGGGCGAGCCCAATGATGATCGTGAAGCACAATACGATACAGGTGATGCACTAAACTTGCTACTGAGACATTCACCATCAGAACTTTTTGATGGACTTGCGAAATATGCTAAACGAGAAGAACAGAGTTATGGTTAGGATGCGTAAAGAATGTAAATAATGTGACTTACCGTTAATAGGAAGGTGATTACGAAGAGTGCTCATATCGAAGCTTTCCACCTCAGTTTCAGTGAGAAGCACTGGTGAGGGTGTAGTGACAACACTAACAGATGAAATAGAAGCTGTATGTGCCAACGGGACATAATCGTCACTAATCATTGCCGGTGTTGGTGGTAGCGGTATGGCTAATAGTGGAAAAGAGGGTGCGTTGAGAGGCAAAGACGAACGAGACGATGAAGCGTTCCTTGTGGCTTTCTTGTTACTGAACCACGACATCAGCTGGTAGTACTTGGCGAGTCCCATCGTGCTTGTGTAGAAACAAGAAGAAGTAGAAGGTGGTGACACCAAAAGAAAGGCCAAAGTTGAGTGGCTAAGGAGCCGAGGAGAGGTACACGAAACCTGGGTGAAAGGGATTCAAAGGCAAGGAAATGAGTTGAGAGAGAACCACCAGAAAGGAACGAGCTAACAAGTTGAAGAGAAGGACCAATAGTGCAGGTTGACGACCAAAGTCACAGGAGGAGAGGGATGATGGATGGGAGAGGGTAGGGAGAGATCTTCAGTTGACCAAGCACAGTTAGCAAATGCTATACCAAGTCGCAACTGACGTTTGCTTTTATAGCCGAGGACGACTGGTGGATGTGTCACGTCGATCACTTGTTCACAACGCGCGCGCACTCACTCACACGCACACCACTTCGACCGTGAACGTGAAATCGCATTAGTTCACCACAACCGTGATTAGCGTCTGGCGCTGTCGTACATAGTCGTACAACACAAAACAGAACATGTACCTCGAGTTGAACTTTTGCCTGGATCGGAATTACTTGTACTTTTGCACTGGTTTGAACTCAACACTTACTAACACTAACTTGTGGTGTTTGACCGAGAGGAGGCAATTGAGGTTTGTCATATTCGGTCAATGTGGTGAGTGAATGATGAGATTGAAATGATGAATGTGTGAGCTTGAGTGCAGTCTTTGCAGTCATCGATGCACACGTTCGACCTCATCCAAATTTGTCATCGAGCAGCAAACTACTAATCAAAGCATACTGGCGCACACCAAACTGGTGTGTGTGCTGTGCCCTTGACAGATGCACACATTCAGTGGCGTTCAATTTATTATTGGGGCAATACGACAGTAAATGTATTTCAGTGAGTAGCGTTGTTTATGAATGACTCCTAAATAGGTAGTAATGCCTATTAGCAGTTATTCTGAATACGCTGAGTGCTGTGTGTGTGTATGTGTGCTCGCTCGCTCGCTCGCTCTGTTCTGTTGCCGTTTTGATTTGTGTGTTTACTTCGTACGTTATTGAACTTTCAGCGTTGGCCTTTGAATTTTCGCCGCTTTTCGGTTCTATTTTGATCACCTCGACTACAACAAACGAACTCGTGAGTGTTGGGCACCCAATTTGAATACAAATTTGGCTCTTACTGTTTTGCAAGTTTGCCATCATCATCATTATCGTCCGTTCCTACTTTGACTACCACTTTTGAGGTAATTTTGATTTGTTTTCTGTGGATTTTTGTTCAGATTTGACTTATTTTGACTTTCCTCATTTCTTCTAGTGAACAATCGTGACCTGTGATCATCGTCATCATCATTCCACTCTGGTGCTTGTGGCGTCATCACTTCCTCTGCCTGACTGACTCGATCTATTCATCTAGCTTTCATCATCAATTCTTTGTAAGTTGACGCTTAATTTTGTTTTATTATTCGATATTCCCCGCATTACTAAGCACATGTAGACTTGCTTAGACTCACGTACTGCTGATTGTGTTGAAAACACTACCGAATTTGGTTGCCTCACTTGTGGTGGTGGCAATGTTTGGTGGTTTTGATTCACTCATTTTAGTCCGCTGTAGAATTGTTCGTTTTAGTTCTTATGCCAAATAAAGATAATTTGTGTTAAGTTTTGTTTGTTAGTTGCTTAATGAGATATTGTACAGTAGTCTGGCTTAGTGTGTACAGCTTTGCACGCGCTAGCATTGAATGTATTGTGAGGTCGAATCGAACTAAACTTGAATGTGTTTCGTTCATGCAGCCTCAAACTGTACCATTCAACTCCAATGATGACGTCCACTTCTGCTCCCTCTACCTCATCATATGTTCCAGAAATCATTGACCTCGAGACGGACAAGTTCGTTATCGATTTAGAAGTGGAGGAGGAAGAGAAACAAAAGCAGAAAGTGGAACAAGAAATAAGGATGCAAGAGGTTGAAGAGAAGAAACGAAAGGTAACTGTGCATTAAACTTTAGGGATGTTCGATTCTAATTTAATACTTTAATTAGTTCTTCTCCCAAATTGGCACCATCATTGGACATCGCTTTGAGCCGGTGCATCGAACCACCAAATGGAAGTATGAATTTCTGGCTGAGTTCAAAGTGAAGCAATCGCATGAAAAGCCTTCTCCTACTTTTGCCGAATACATCCACGAATGCAAGCGTCGCCAACACGGGAAAACCATCGATTGGATGGTGAATTTGAGCAATTTTGCTCTATTCCAAATGAGGAATAGTCCTTCCACCATCAACAAGTCTTCCAGCACCAACAAATCTTCCACCATTTCCCATCAAATCGCCGACTTGGCCAATGTCGAAGACATCGATGAGTACGAAGTGCTCCTTGTCAAGAAACTTGCTGATAAGAAGTCCCCAAAGGTCACAGTCCAGTGGGCGCCCGTTTGGCTTTCGGCAGTGGATGCCGTGAGGTTCATTCCGCATCTCGTGGAACAGTACATGACTGCAGTCGAGCCTAGTATGGGGCGTTTTTTTATGAGCCAGCCAATCGACCCTTCCAAGCCTACTGCCGATCTTCCCTTTGAAGGGCAGCCAATTGCTCCGTTTGAGACCGAGCATGGCCTGCTCGATCCAACCAATCCTGGCCTCGAACTTCTGGTAGCTTCGGTGGAGTCTAAGTCAGTCTATCTTATGGCTCAACCAGACAACACTCAAATTGGGCCACCACCACTGATTGTTGCTTCTAAGTAGGGACTCGAATAGTTTGCACCCTTGGTGGCAAGCTGAGTGAACCATTTTGACTGTACTTACATATTACTGTTCCTTTTGTTCCATTCACTCATTCACACTCTCGTTACTCTTTTAGGTTAGCATTCTAATGGAACACTCACAATAAAGTCATATAATTTGATTCAATATTTTCAATAAACTTTAAGCACGTTTCCATCTTTATTTTGCTCAATCTCGAGCGAGTGTGATCTGTAAGTGTTCAGCAGCCGTATGTTCCAAGTACAAATGAGTGCTCGCTGCTAGTTGCGGCGTCGAACATGACACAATCATATGTTTGTGTCTGCGTTAATTGCACCGAAATTATGATCAATCGTAGACAGGCACACTACGAGAGTGTTGTTGGTCTGGTGAATATGGCATGTCACATTTAACCACACGGGACAGGGCAGCAGCACAACAGCGCACAACAGTCCACTGGCACAAGCAATCCTCACAGAAAACAGATAACACTGTTTGATTGTTGCACAACCACCTCTCGCCACCACCAGCGAGTACCAAAATACCTACACTGTTGCACCGTTGATTGGAGCACACACATTCACTTGCAAATGGAGTACCGAGTGATAGAACATGATAACACAAGTACCTTCTACCTGTAAGAAGTATCCTGCAGTGACATATCACTGCCCACCGTAACTATTTGAATGAACATATCTCAATTCTATGAACACTTCCACTAGGCTCACTCAAAGGATAATTGACAAAATGTGTCAAGTCATGCGTGAGCCTTTGCTTATAACCAAATTGCAGTGTTCATCAAAAAGACCCAACCGCAATGTCTCACTTACTGTGGGCAAAAGACAAAAATAGTGGCACGAAACGCGAATCGAAGTGAATGTGTGTTCGGTTGAGTGAGCGAATTCGTTAAATCTGGTCATGTTTTGTAGAGGTGAGTTTTGGCGACCCGGCTGACCCGCGACCCGACCCGGACCCGACCCGACCCGCGAGTCGGGTCAGGGTAGGGTCAGCATAATTTACATCTACCTCTACAATTAACACAATTCAAGAACAAATTAGGCCAAAAAGTATTTTCAATGGTTAATTTCTTATGAAGAAACGCTAAATGTCTCAGAAACACTTCAGAAAAATAATGTACCATTTGATAACATACAATAATGCGACCTGACCCGCCAACGACCCGCAATGGCCGGACCATCTGACCCGACCCTGACCCGACCCGGCGGGTACGGGTCGGGTCAGGGTCGAGGGTTTTGCCAATTCCCTCACCTCTAATGTTTTGGTGTTCCTGTACCGGCACACAACAACAATGTTTCTCTATCAGTCTCTAAAACTGAGCTGTACTGAGTGAAAGGACACTTTTGGATAATGCAATGACAAACTAGGCTCACGGTGGTTCACATAACATTTCAAAAAAGATCAATATTATGTAAACTAATCAGTGGGCACAAACATTGACCAACTAAGTCTATCCAACATCCTACAAAATGCGCTCAGCCAGACGACATTTGCCTGCTGATGGTTACAATGAAACCAAGAAACATTCAAGATCGATGTACTTGGTGCTGACTAGGTTTGGTCAGTTTGAAGTGTGCCATTGTTGTGTTTGTTCGTTTGGTTCATGTAGAAGGTTGTAGCTAGTGTCAATTAACCAACACGACCACGTATGAGAACATTGAGATGTGTACATCACTTTTGAGTTATCAATGACCATCATTGGCCAATTGTTCATTGAGATCTATATTGATCGATCGCCACTGCTACTACCACAGTGATGAAGATAACTTTGAGTCCCTCAAGTGAAGAACAACTGCATGAACGTAATATGACAGACATAGTGAATATCTTGTTGAACAGTGTGCTCAGCTGTCTGCTAATGAGCCGAACATGTTAGACAATGCATACAGAATTTGGTGATGTCAGAAGGATAAACGAAATGGAGATGGAGATGGACACCACAAGACGACTACAACCAAGTCGGAACAAGTGGTCATTTCCACTGGCAAATATCAAAAGTAAATTAACAATTTGAGAACAAAATTCATTTTAATAGAAACAAAATTAAACTGTAATACTAAACATGTTGTACGGGATATTTAGATAACATTCGTGATACTATAATTGTAAACATAATAATAACACAAAATAACACAAACATTCGTGGATATATCAGCGATGACTTACTGAAGTGATCACTTCGATTTAAGCCAAAACAATCACTGTCCAACAAGTTTCTTTTGAGTGGATTGGTTTCGTATGATGGCAATCTTCTTGACAAAAACCTCAAACTTCTCCTTCAAATACTTCAATCGGGACTTTTCTGCATTCGACAGTGAAACCATTGGTCGTTCTGAATAAAAATCAATCAATACTTTACATTTAATTAGAAAAAGAAGAAATATTACCTGAAATTGAATTTGACATCACTTTAGCGTCATTGTTGGCCAACTGTTGTTCAAGCTTATATCTATTGGCCAGACAGTTGTACTCTTCGAACATTTATCGAATTTTGATTTTATATTCCGCCAAGGTTGGCTTCTTTGGTTGATCTGAAAATAATAATCAGTTAATGATGATTAACAATTAATAAATCACAAACAGTACCATTGGAGTTTGAAGCTAATTCACTTTTTGGTGCAGAGTGGGACATTGACAAATGATCGTTTTGGCCAGAATTCAATTGGACATTAGAACTTGAGTTGATTGGTGCAACTGAATTAGCTGATTTGGATTCGCTTGCCATCGAAAGAAGAAGCATCTGAACTTCGATCGACTGAGAATAATCATCGGTGTCTGGGGTAAATAAGTGATCGGGTTTACGAAGGATTAAAGGTGACTGAGGCAATGTTTGTTTAACTTCAACAAAATCTCGTGATTTTGGTGGAATTCGATCTACTTTGCTAGTAGACAAAGGCTGAATAGGACCAACTGGGTCTGTAGTGAACGAGACCTCAGGAAGTGATGAACACAATAAAGCATCTCCAAGGCTCAGCACATCATCAAGTGGAGGCGGAACAAAATCTATAAAGAAATCTTCAAAACCATCAGAACTTTCGTCTGACTCTTGAGCTGCGGATGCATATGGGAGATTAATGTTCGGAGCACTTTTGAGCGTTTCCACCAAATCCTCCATTTTGGAAGCAGCATAGTCTTTGTTTGTAGTGGTGTTGGTAGACTTGAGTTGAGCTATTTTGTTCTTGGATAGCTTAGGATGCTCCTTGTAAATCTCGTTCAGTACAAGCACACTCGATTCAGACACAACTTGATCACGTTCAGCGGATTGAGCTTCCTTTCGTTGTCGTTTAAGTCGTCCCTCTTCTGCCGAGCCCAGTAGCCAACAAGGTGGTGAGACAAATTCTGATGGTTTGTTGGAACGATGGTTGACACGCACCGCAGATTTGATGGAAGGATTTGAAGTGATTCGGTTTGATGGTTTGGACGTAGCCAAATACGAATAGCATAACGCCTCACCACCAGAACGATCATCAGCACCATCAGTACTAACGCACAGTGCTTTGGAGGTGCTTGGTTGATGTGAACTTGGTCGTTTCTTCTTTGTGAATTCGTCCATCGTGAGGTTGAGGTTGGGTAGGAGATTTGCTGAACACAAAAAGGTACAGAGTAGAATGCAAAAGGGGTAGAAGTCACAAAGTTGAGGAGTACGTTGTCGACACGAAGCATACACGAACAAAAGTGAACTGAGTGATGCCTGCTCGAAAGCACGCCTGTGGATGAGGCAAAAATGAGGTGACGATGAGGTGACGATGAAGACTCACAGCAGAACGAACATGACAGACTAAAACACAGCTCAAAACATACTGCCGAGTGAGAATGAGTCAAAATGTTTTGCTTCTCTGTCAACAGATGTCGCCACTGCTGCTTTGATCACACACTATTTTGTACATTGTACCATGCACACTGTACACTGCACTAGAGTCAGTATTTTTCTCTCACATGAGAACAATGTAAAATTCAAAATAAATAAGTGAATGATCACTGGATGGATAAGTGCCAGGCTGACCTGGCCCCTGGCTTACCACTCACTCAATCCACTGACCGAATGACGAACAAACTTATTAAAGGATTTAATGGACAAAAAAACGAATCACTACGACTACGAGGTTTTACATGGCACTGACAAAATATTCTACCTGAACAAGGCAACAATGACACTAAAGGGAAATTGAGGACAAAACAATTTACATTGTCCACTGAGTAGACAGTTGGAATGCAATCAAGTAAAGTTTCGTATGACTGCCGACTATAACACAACACAACACAAAACACGCACACATACACACTCACACACAATGATTATTCTGTGGAGTGTGTTAATTTCGAGTGGACTATACAATCGTCCACGTGTAGTGGAAATGTGGCAATCAAATGATGTCACATAACCGAAAGGCTTTGACACCAAATGCACAGAATGCACTCGGTGGCAATGAAGGGTACCATTACTTAGCATGACCACAAGTGTTCACTGTGTTGGTGTTACGTTAATACGTTGGCGTCGAACTATGCCAATTCGTACAAGAAAGGTCGCACTCGGTCACAGTTGAATGAAACGCGTGCGGCTGGAACCGACTGCCACCGACACAAAAACAATCGATCCCGTTCAGAATGGTAAGTGTGCGTGTCAGTGTCCGAGTGTTTATTGTGTGAGTACAAGTGTGTGCTAGTCTGTGTGTGCCGGTCTGTGTGTGCCGGCCTGTGTGTGCACATCTTTTGGGCTAATACCCGTAGTCTTTTGTATGACGTTCTAACCGTAATCGTGGTGGTGGTGGTGGTGGTGGTGGTGGTTCTTTCTAGCTTCATCATCATTACCATCACTCAACACCATCCAGTCTTAGTGAGCCTCACAACCAACAGTACCGTATTTGTCTTCTCTCGAATCAAGTGGCCTTCTCTTACTTGCCCTCATATTACAGCCACTGTTTCTGATTGGCCATTGTGCTCATTAGCTCACTACTTACTACTTACACAAGTTCTCTATTGCTAAGAATGTGCACACTCTCAAGTGCACTACTGTTCTATGTGATGTTGGTGCTCGTTCATGTCTGCGTTTGAAGCGCCACCAAACACGAGCATTACACAGCCATCAATACACAAATCGATTTGACGTCAATGACCACCAGAGTGCGCCTGTGCTATGTAATACGTCGTGTCTGTTCAGTCAAACCTTTCTTTGAGGCGCCACCACCAACACGCCAATCTCAATCTCTTCTCTATTGTGTTTGTCATCATAGTCTTATCGTCCTTAAATCACGCTTCTGTTCTCATAGGTTCACAAGCCAGTCAATCAAACACGCACAAGAAGACTATTTCGCTTTCACTCTGTCGTCATCAGCAACATCGCTCACTCACTCTGTCGTTTGCTTTTGTCTTCTCGTTTTGTCTTGTCTGTCTGCTTTCGTGCATTTTCAAGCCCTCACAACCGCTTACAGTCTCGTGACTATAGAAAGCCAACCCGTACGCACCCTTCAAGAACTCGTCTAGATCCACCATTGTGATCACTCTACCACCTCTACTGTTCCTACACAGTACTGTTGGCTTGTGCATTTCACCTCACCGTCCATCGATCGATCGCCACCACTCGCCGCACTCCTCACTGGCACGGCTTTAGGTTCGAAGTAAATTGCGCTTTTCTGTCCGTCTACATCTGCCTTTTGCCGTCTCTGTATCGGTCGCCACTAAGTAGCAGTCACTCGTTCAGTCCTGATCGTCACGCTATTTCTGTCAACATTCCTCACCCGTGAACCACCACCGTGAGCACCGCTCGGTCACCTCTGACCATCATCCACCTTTCAGTATCGAGCCAGCACTCTCTCACCTTCACTCCAACCGCAGCCACATCACCAGCTCCAGCTCGAGCATCAACATGAGTGACTCTACGAACGAGGTGAGTCCTGTCAAACAGTTTGGTGTTCTAGGCAGCTTTTACTTTTCATTTCCCCTTCAATTTAGATCAACCTCCTCGTCCACCGTTACCTTGAGGAGTCAGGCTATGCACACAGTGCTTACCTGTTCAGTCAAGAAGCCAAGCTTGAGCTGTCCAACTTGGATGATACTAACGTGCGCCGGCTGCTTTGATTTCAATCTTACAGAAAGGTACTCTTGTGTAGCTCAAATGTTTGATTATATCACTTATTTTATCTTTAATCACAGGTGTTCAGTATGTCAAGGCAGAACGTACTGCTGCAGGCATTGGTAGTGAGCGTACCTCTGACAAACTGTCATTGCTCGAAGCAGCATCAGAGACCAAGAAGACAGACTCTGTTGTGCGTCGTGTCTGGAAGTATATTTGTTCGGCCATTGGCATCTCTAATTCACAGGATCAGCAAACTGCAGTCACATGTTCTTCGACTCGAGTGTTCCTACCGCCACCGTCGGTGTCGTCTGGGGACTTGACTTCAACTGTTGTCAGTCTGGAGGTAACCAATGCGACTGTCCCAGCATTGCCAAACACCGACTCACAGCAGAACGACAGGCCTGGTGACAACGAGAGTGAGTACAAAATTCCGTCATCGCGTGCCAGTACATTGTATCGCAAACAACTGGTATTTGGCATCTGTGCTTGGAATCCGCGACACGATATACTAGCGTCGTACTTAAATGACTCAATAGTGCGCATCTGGAAAGTGAGCAATCCTTCCCGGAAGTATGAACTCAGTTACGGCACAGTTCAAAAGTAAGTACATTGTCTAATTGATGTGCAATTTTTTGAATTGACTTGTTTCCGTTTGCAGTGGAGTCTTTGTGCCCTCGCTCAGTGACGTCTCCTCGTTGGACTGGAGCAGCGATGGCTCGCATCTAGCGGCAGGATGTTACGATGGTTTTGCTAGCATTTGGACTACCAACGTAGACTCGTCTCGACACTGAAGAAACATAATGGGGCATTCAGGGATCTCAAGTGGAACAAGAGTGGCACTTACCTTCTCAGTGCTGACACTGACTTCACAGTAAGCACTACTGAGTTTGTATAACTGTGTTGCTTTCTGCTGTTTTCTCCCACACTAGGCCACAGTTTGGGACATGTCCACTGGGACTGTTCGACAGAAATTTGCCGTTCCTAATTTTTTTCCTTGGTGTATCGACTGGAAGGCATGTGGCCAGTGCTTGTTCTGCTGATTGATCTAATACTTTCTGTTTCATCTTTCAGTCCGATAACTCCTTTGCAACCAGCTGTTCGGACCACAATATTTATGTTTGCGAACTAGGTCTCGCCCGGCCGGTAATCATTATGAAAGGTCACACCAAAGAGGTGCACTGCATCAAGTGGTGCCCATCTGGACGTCTTCTGGCCTCATGTTCGGATGACTTGTCTGTGAAGGTTTGGTCTCAAGAGCAGGACACTCCTCTACACAACTTCCAGCACCACACAGATATTATCACCGCCATTGATTGGTCAAATACCGCGAATCCGAACTTCTTGCTGGCATCCGGTTCATATGACTCTACGGTTCGCTTGTGGGATGTAGAGCGTGGCTCGTGCATGCACCCACCAATGCAGCACTCCGATGATGATGAACCAGTACGCACTGTGGCATTCTCTCCTGACGGACGCTACCTGGCTTCGGGCGGTAATGACAATCGTGTTCAGATTTGGTCAACACAAAGTGGGCAACTGGTGAACTGGTACGAAGCCTCCGGTGCCGTACTCAAAGTGTGCTGGAATGCCTCAAGTGACAAAATTGGAGTGTCAGCAGATGATGCGTCGGTAATTTGGGCCTACAACTGCGAGGTATCACACTAATTTGGCTGCCATTTAATTGGTCGGTATTTTTTAATACAATGGTCAGTATTAATAGTAGTAATTGTAAGTATTTTTTGGTCAGTAATATTAACAATTTTGGTAAGTATTTTATATTATACGGGCAGTAATAGCACAAAATATACTCAAAACATTAATTAAAAAATGGTCTAAAATTAGATAAACTGATAGCAAAATCCATTGTTTACTAATTAGTTATATTAAATACATATAATTCATTAATAAAATTGACTAAATTAATAATAAATAACTAATAAATTAGTTGCCGATACTGATACTGACCATTTAATATAATAACTAATCATTTATTTAATATACTGACCATTAACCACAACTGACCATGAAATACTTACCAACTGTTACTGACCATTTCATTAAAAATACTGACTAAATATATTGTCGCGTTACAATAATCTTGCTCATTCGTCCACAGGTGATTGTTTTGGATATGCGAATGTGATGAATCACATTTACTTTGTCTCACGCGTGTTGACTTGGCTTGAAAAGACGAGCATTGGTGTTGTTGGTTGCGATGATGAGGATGATGTTGAGCCGATTTAGTGTGTGCAGTGCACTGTATGCATAACAATCTTTGTACACGTTTATTCGTTCTCAACTCAACAGTCGGAGACACTATCATATTCTAAAGCAATGGAAACCAGGTGAGAGACCATTCGAGTATGTTTTGGTGAGTGCAGAGTCAATGGTTGTGTATTAGCTAACACTGTGGCATAGAATGACCAACTATCGCCACCAATGTAGGGTGGCTAATACATAGTGCAGATCAGTTCAATCATGATCACACATAGCAAAAAGAAGCCTTCCTTGTCTGTGTTCCTGTACGTCAGAACTGTTCGCGCTTGTCAAGCAGAGTCAATTGTGGTACAGAGTGCACACACACACAGATTGGTACAGTTGGCTCTAGTGAGAAGACATGCCTCCATTGTCACTCGAACCAATGGGCAACTCGAGTACAACTGCAATATGTGATGAAGGTGGTGTACGGTGGGAAGATGTGGACAACAATAGGAAGATGAACGGGCACTATGACTCAAATCGTGTATTGCTTCCACACTTACTGACACTCGATCCTGAGCATGGTTTGTATATCAGGATGATGGTGGCCAGTGTGCTCGTAATCAATGCTCACAAATAAGTGAGTGAGCGATTGTCAATTGGCTCATATGGTATGCTCACTCTGTGCAATGCCTAATCTAAACGACAAATCATTGAATATGTGAAGAGACATATTCCAGTTAGGCAAAGATGAGAAACAGACTGCATGAGAGAAAACCCCTTCACAGGTGGTTGATATGATTGAAGTGATTCAACTGATTAATACATTCCCTGTGCACCAGCACTACTGTCCTGGCTACAAACATTTCGATCGATAGTGAGGCTTGGAAGGGAAGGATGGGGTCAGTCATCGCCCCCAAATTGTGAATAAGTCATTGTAGGGAATCGAGCCTTACACACAGTCAAATAATTTTCGATAATAATCGAATTGACCACACCAGGAGAACAGATTGATGCGATGACCGATGGTATAATTTTAAGAGAGGATTCGACTCGAGCTCAAGCGATACACCAACAGGAACGGTTGTACTGACAATGATCGGCTGTTGTGACATCGATTTGACTTTTACAGAGATTACACGGACAAATTGAAAGTACCACAATGGCAAAAGAACAGAACAGACTACTTCTTGCAACTCTCCCTGACTAATAAGTGTGCCAACTCCACACAGACTCAAATAACGGCAAAGTACAGCCATATGCCTCTTTGCTACCATCAGCATCAGTGGTACACTACAAAAGAATTACTCAGAGTTGGATTTCATGTATCCGTGATCAGCTTTACTAGGCTTACTTTCCATACTAACCATAGTGCACTACTCACTGTTGACAGCTGTGGAATCGTATGTAAATGTTGCACTCGAATACTAACTCACACCACATTAGTGTGATCATTGTAACACTGTATTTTCGGGTCGAAGTGGCCATCAAGCGGAAATGTTTGTCAATGTTAGTGGACACACTCAAAACTGTCACACGATTTGATTGAGTCGACACACTGATTAGCAGCGTCACACTATTGACCATTGTATGTCAGGCTGAGTTGAGGAATGACAGAGGTGAACGATTGGTAGATGAAGATGCACAGCAGCAGTATTCGGTATGTTACGTTTGGTTTGGCAAGATGAATTGAACAGAGATCATATAAACGAGTCAAAGTTGACCTTCCAGGCTGGTACAGTACAGGAACAAGACGAATGTGTCAATTGTGAGTTACTGCACTCAGAATAGAAATGAGAACACCAGTGAGAAGCAATTTGGGGATTGTCATCATGGTTGAGGTCAACTACTAGGTTTATTACTCTAAAGATAAGGATCAAACTTTATTAATTGATTAATTTAAAGACAGATATTCAGGCGCGTACAACCAACGAACATCAATAATGACCACAATTAAATAATACAACAGTTGTGCAGTGATTGTGTTGTCCTCACTCACTGAAATGTCACACCTACAAAACCTGAAGAAGGCTTTTCCGTCCATCCACACTGACTACATTCCACTCAGTCCACTCAGTTTCCTCTTCGTAGGTGTAGATGTGGCGCAATTTGGGACATTGTAAAAATGTCTGAACCATTTGTTGAACATCCGCGAGTGTGCTATCCATGGACAGACATCTGAATTCGACCACTTGTACATTCACAAAAGTCCAAGCCCAGAATAGTGAATCAAGGTCCAAAGATTCGTCAGCATCGACTTTAAAAGATAACATCTTTACAGATGGAAGCTGACCAACTTGTGACAGTGGAGTGTTGTTATCGAGGAACAAAGAAACAAAATCAGGATCTTCTTTAGGAAGACTTAAATAGAGATGGAGCCGAACGAGATGTTTTAAAGAGGTGAACAAATTTGCTAGTTGAGAGAACATTAAACTGTCGTTGACAAAGATACTGACTTCTGTCAAGGAGGAAAACTTGGCCAGAATAGGACGCACGGCAAGTTGTTTTTGTTCAGATTCCCAAATGAGAACCCAAACAACCATCGGAATAGACGTGATTTGGGATGCAACATTGGGAAATTGGTTCGCTAGTTGCTTATATGTTGAACGGCTCGCTGGATTACCGAGTCCAATGCGAGTTAGACGAGAGTTGGAGGGCACGAAACGCTTCAGCGAATTAAGCAATTTGGTTCGCTTGATCATGTCTGAAGAGGAAAAGAAGAATTCGCGAAGTTGTGCTAAAATGGGCATATCAAAGTGAGGCACTGCGTCGAGTAATTGACCATCCACCGCTCGGTCAGCATCTTCAAAAGTCCGTGGATAAAGTTCGTGTTTGAGTTCAACTGTGAGATTCTCCAACAAAGGTAACGAGTTGACTGCATTCAGTAGTTTAACAACCTTGGCTGACAGTTGCTTTCCATTCACTTCAGAAAATTCACACCATAACTTGAGTGTAGTCAGTCTCGAGGAACACTTCTGTACCAACTTCAACACTTGGTCAAGTACTACAAACGACACTTGATTGATTTTGATTTGAAGGTTGACAATGTTAGACAGAGTTGTGGTGAGACATTGAACAGTTTCTATACGAAGAAATGAATAGCTAAATCGAACGGACTTCGCATCGAATCGAAGCTTTGGATACATGGAAGTGCCATCGTCGTTGATTAGTTTTTCCAAATGTGGACCAGGGTGGTAATGGTACTGATAATGAATAATGTTCGAATCGGGTTCGCCAATCAACAAGGTGATCGAGTGAACTTTAGCTAAAATCTCCTCCTGATAGGTTTTCCACTTGCTACAAACTCGTCTAACTATGAGCACATCACGAATGGACAATTTGGAGAAAATGATGCGTAGTGCCACATATGGAAGAGTGTTGAAGTGCAACTTTGACTGAGATGGTGTCGTCGATGAAGTTGGCCAAAGCGATGCATTTGATAAAGCAACCGAAGCTCCAGTACCACTCAGTGCCATACGCTTGACAGTTGGTTGTGCCTGTTTGGTCATGCACTCGAATCTAGACTCATTCGCGTTAACGCTTTCCTCACTTTCACTAGAGACGAGAAACAAAAGAAGGTTAGCCAAACAATAAGATAACTTTTAATAAGTCATACCTTCTCTTTCGTTTTAACTTATTCATACCGTGAGATGCCATTGTGGAGTAACCGTTCCTTATGCTAGACAGGGATAAAAGAGAACATTAAACACTAAACACACAAGAACAACAACGAAAACTTTACAATGATATGTACTGTGTTCACTAACGTAACGTAACCTCGAGTTATGATGTAAAAAAAGACAATACACAGAGAAGATGGAACATGGCAAACGAACTATACTGACCTGGTGCGATTGTACTTGGTTGGGCAACCAAAGATGAGCCGAAGAGAGTTGGGGTGATCACAAAGGACAACAGTCTGCCAGTCAGTGCTGGGCAAGACGAAAAGTTGTTTGTTACTGGGAGAAGAGAAACCAGAGGGATATAGCAAATCACACGGGCGAGTTGGAGAATAGTTCACAAGATGGGGGCATAAAAGAAAGATGTGAAGAGCAAAGCACCAGAAAAGAAGGCAACCTGAGAGGTGGCAAACCGAACGCAAACTGGTTGTGTGTGCTCGTGTGAGATCAGTCATCTATCATCTACAGTTAAACTCTAGAGACAGTGAGACTGCTCAAAGTGAGCTTGCAGTCGACAACACTCATCGAACAACTATCGAGTATATCAGTGTGCAAAGTGACACATTCGAAATGTCCGCTCTGTTCGAGCCAATTTGCATGCTGCTGGTTGTGTGGTATATGCATCTGTGAATTATGTCTATGTATTATGTCTGGGTTTTGTGATAATTATACCATCAGATATACATGTCGCGCCGTTTCTACTGACATCGTCATTCATGACTATCATCGTGGCATTGCACTGAGGGCAGATACAACATGAGCATTCAAGAAAAAACAAATTAGTTACTATGACAAGTGGATGGCATATTCGGACGAGGTCCACTAATCGGAAAGTGAAAAGAATTGCCACTCAAACAAGGATTGGACCAAATTTGAGTATTGGGACGAGTACTTCTATGACAGTCAAACACTGTCGGCGGAAGGTTCGACTAGGAAGCAGAGTATTCGAAAAGAAGTTAGTGACGAATGTGGTGGCTCTTCGAAAAAGTTGGCCTCCACCTCAACCTTTGGTGATCAACTAAGATGATTTCGTTTTATATATCCATTACTAATGTTTAATGAAATGTTGTATATTACAGCTAAGTTAGTTAATAAAATACATGTAATTTACTTTGTATTGAATTTCTATATTGTAATGTTCCATCCGACTCGATCAACTTGCCAATAGAAATAGCGTTTCGATGTACTCGTGCTTTAGCGTTGAGCAGTCTGTTTTGGCTGGATATGGTCATCTGACAATGCGAATGCATGAAACACTATCGGAGGACTGAGTTGGCTACCGACGGCACGCAAAATCGTCATCCATGCACATATTCACATTGTCACTCGTGTTACTCTCATCGTTAGCCAGAGCTGTGGTTCCCTGGCTCATAACTCAGTGAACAACATTAATCATATGCCTCTTTGCTACCATCAGCATCAGTGGTGCACTGGAAATAGAATTACTCAGAGTTGGATTTCATGTATCCGTGATCAGCTTTACTAGGCTTACTTTCCATACTAACCATAGTGCACCACTCACTGTTGACAGCTGTGAAATCGTATGTAAATGTTGCACTCGGTTACTAACTCACACCACACTATTACTTAAAATATCAAGACGACCCGCACGGACAGACTGTCAGGATTGAGTTGTCACTCTGTGCACTAATGTACCAAACGATAACGACCAGCAGTCGAGTAAATATGCAGCATAGAATGATAACAGTCGAAACCACAAACTAATGTAGAATTGTGTGAAACCATTTGTGTATGCAGCAATCGGAATGCTCCAACGGACAGACAGTGAAGACAGGTAGGCAACCAACGGCAAGTAGACTAGTCCCGATCTCGATTGTCGTCAATCAACACAACAGACAACCTCAGAGAGAGAGAGAGAGAGAGAGAGAGAGAGAGAGAGAGAGAGAGAGAGGAGGGCGAGAGAGGGCGAGGGCGAGAGAGGGAGAGAGAGAGAGAGAGAGAGAGAGGTACTTTATGGTGTGTAGTCGTAATGTTGGTTTAAATAGCAAACAAATCAAATAAGATTTATAGATTATAAAGATATACTTTAATGTGAACATGTAAATTCACTTAATTACAATTAAATAATATAAAATAATAAATCTATTTGATTGGCGGCTAATAGAGATGGATGCCACCATAGAGACCGAGCAAATAGAGTGAGGCTACTTTAAACAAGAGTACCATCTTCTTCTTTGACAACGACAATAGTTGGACTTTCCAGCTGAGAGAACAGTTGCATAGCATTGTTCTCGTACTGATAGAAAAAGGCAAGACTGTTGGTTCGAATGTTCAGCGTTTGCAGTTGTGGGAAGAGGCGTGCAAAAGAGGCCTTGAACTGAGTGAACGTGTAGTAAACGGGCAGTACTGGACCCAGGGTGATGGTGCGAATGGAGTTGAACGGGGCAAATATGGTCGACATTGGCTCGACGAAACGGTTCAACTCGGAGTCGAGAGTGGTCTCGCGCAAATGGGACAGACCAGCCAATTGAGCAAGGACCATTTGGAGTGGCACCTGAGAGGGGAGAGGGAGAGAGTGATTAGTGTGATGTACTCGAGTATGTTCAGACAGACTTACATCTTCCAGTCCAGCAATGTGCAACACTTCTATCTTCTCAAAGTACTTGCACACAATCGCGTGCAACTTGAGCATCACTCGATGTGACACTACGTCCGGCATCTTACCACCAGTCCATTTGATGGTAAAGCTAGTCAAATTTCTGCCAATGTTAGTATTGTTGGCCACCAGTAGTTCCAACAGAGCCATGTTACAAACCATGGGAACACCCTCGGAAAAGGCGAGAACTAACGTTTTCAGTACAGGTCCAGTCTGTCGAAACAGTGGCTCCAACTCCCACTTGTAGTTGCTTATGATCAGCATTGTCACCCGCTGCAGCAAGGAGTTTCGTGCCACGATCAACGGTGGCATTTGAGGTGCGTTGAGCCAATGCAAAACACGCAACGACGGAATTGCACTAAGCGCATAGTACCAATCCGTGCGTACATCTTCCGAGCTGTCGTGCCCACCGTCAATGTGGACTTGGTTTAGGCGGCCGTTTGCAGGAGCCCAGCGAGCCACCAATTCAGGGAATACAGTCGCAAGTCGATCGTGAAAGTCGATGGCAATGGTGTTCGCTCTGCTGAGCAGTTCAATCAGCAAATCGTATCGAGCATCATTGTCAGGTTCGTCTGTCTTGAAATCGCGGCCCACCATCAGGCCAATCCATGGACTTTGGTAATCGCGGTTCGGATTTACATCGTTCTTCAGGTAGACGATGATACGATCAGAGCACAATGTCGACAGCTCCTGCCTAAGTTTGGGTGATATGCTTGGAATGAGTCCAAGGTCACGCCATTCGAGCCACTTCAGACCGGATGCCACCTTCGGGATTAGAACCGACTCGGCGGCGTTCTTGGACGGAGCCTGAATGGACTGTTGCTCGCCGGTTCTCGAGTGTTGCTTTGACTTCTTCTTCTTTCCTTTGTTTCCTTTGGTGGGAGCCATCCTGAAGAGAGTCTAGGGAGAAGTTAGAAGACACAAGCGAAATGGGCACGAAGACGAGGCTGCAGACAGATCTGTAGGGAGAAGGCACAACGAAAAGTGAGCGAAGAGAACGAGAGATCTGGCAGTGATCGGTAGGGAGGCACAAACGACAATGACAAAAGACGGTCGTACACGATGACAAAGTTGAGAGCAATGTGACTAAGCCACTCATCGTCGTCGTTGACTTAGTCAGCCAATGGTCAGGCCACTAAAGTCGATCTAGGCAATGGCGCATGAGCTGTAAAATATAGCATTCATATCAAACTGAACTAATAGGTTGCATTCTCTTCTACCACGTCACTCAGTTATGCGCGGTTAAATCAGACGAGCAAACAGCTCATAACTGATACGCATCTCTCTTATCGTTATAACGCACCATGAATGATAGGTTGAAAGTGCTGTTCAATAACGTAGTGCTTAACGCCTGTGCATCAGCACTCCAAACGAGTAAGAAGTAATAAGGAGCACTTGATGGGACATTGGCAGACTCACATTGTCAGACTCACATCAGCATTTAATGTGTCACTTGTATGGCTCGACAAAAACATTCTTCCTCACTCAAGCGTTCCTGTGTAACTTACACAGTGTAAGCTATCATTGTGCAGCACATTGCGTACACGGAATGTTCACTGGAAGCCCGAGTCCTGGAGTGGTCAGTGCTGTGCACAACAATTCATTGCATTATTGACGATAGCTACGATACTGCACTGGACATATCATTTGCCCAAGAGCTAGCACCTCACATTGAGTTACTTTGTTTAATAGAGCAAAAGCAAATCTGATTTGCAACCGATCGAAACTAGTACAGCTGTGGTCAATGTGGTACGTGCCAGTCCAGACGATCCAGTACCCGTAGTGAACAATCGAGCAGTTACAGACGAATCAATTGCAGCAACACGGCCACTGTCTTCTACTTGTTCCTAACAAAAGAAACGAAACCAATCAGGCACCGAGTAAGATGAGCGGCTCATTTGAGCAGAAATACGAGCACCCAAGGTAGTCATTGCTCAAACGTTGTCTTTACTGGTGGTCATCAATTCGAACGTATGAATACTTGGTCACAAGCGTCGCAAAGATGTCGGAGGTGTCAGTGGCAGAGGGAACGAATCGAGTATGTCTGGTTAAACTCATTCCAGTCACAACAGACTTAAGCTCAGTCCAGTGCGAGCAGAGTACAACAAATGCTGACTTTGAAAAGCCTCCTTCCTGGTCTCATAAACTGCATCACACTTACTCGAGCAGTAGTAATATCGCTTTAAGTCAGACAGGTTAAAGCCAAAGTTACATCTGTAAATATCCAAGCAAATCACACTCACACTCGTACCTGTCCAATCAGTCATAACTCATGTCACACCTTACTTAAATCACCCACACGCATCCGACGCCTGCACCTGTATTGTGCACACACACACAAACGCACACCAGCACGCACCCACTCGAATCACACCAAAAAAAGTAAAGTGATTATTGAACTAAGCAACACTAACGGGCAGAGACGAACAAAGAATACTAAACTAAATAGAACAGGACACACACAAAGATATGAGGATTGACACGAAAAAACAATTAACTTTGCTCACTGCGAACAAGGTCATTTCTGATGAAAGCACACTTAACCCTCCTGTTCGCCTTTTTCCAAATTGAACTAATTGTCGGAGCGGAACGTCGAGCGAGCGAAGCGAGCGAGTAAGTGTAGTGACGACTCTGCGTTCACTCAAATGGAAAAGGCTTGTCCGAGGGATAGCGTCAATACGGTTCAATGGATCGGTCTGAAAATTTTACACAATGTTCGGGTTGTGGTGAAGTTGTGCCTTTTGGCCAATAAGTCAAAGGTCAACGGAGCAGCGATTTTTCAAAAAATAAATTAAATTTTTTCATAGAAATGTGTAGAGACTGAGTGTCAACTGCTAAGTGAGACGAAGTTGACGTGTGTGTTTGTTGCACTCTTATCGATGACTGAACTGACAAGGAAAGTGTTCGCGATACCGCCGCTCCGACTTCACGCCAACGGCGTAACTTAAGACTAGTAAGTATTTACTGGTTAGCACAAGGAGTGTATGCTGCTCGAAAGAGAATACATCAGGCGCCGTCAGAACACTATCTGTTGTTCATTGGAATGCTCACCAGTCTCAACTGTGGCACAAGACTCCTATCCCCCAGTATTACTCACCACTGGTGGCACACATTCGAGCACCAACAAAGTTGAGCTTTAAATGAAGCAAACGACAACATAAAGACACAAACACCGACTTACTCGAACAACACAGACCGTGGACAATGTAGCATGTGTAGAGTGTATAAGCAGAGTGCCACATTCGAGTGATTCAATCGTTATAAGGCACATAAAAAAGTCACCCGGCCTGAATTGACTCATACAGTGCGATCACTTACACAGTGACTCCAGTGACCTTTCACCCAGATGTAGTGACCAGTGAGCGTTATGGACATCATCACCGTTGCCCAGCAAGCTTCAATGAACAGGCACAACTTGTGCCTCGCCACCAACAGCACCACGGAAAGCGAATATCAATGCTCGGAGGAATGAGGGCAAGGATACAGGCAAGATGGTATGTTAGCAATTATACAAAGACGAGACGCCAAAGCACCGCTTACAATGCACAACACAACAAATGTTTCTAGGCACATGCAGGTGATAGCACCTGATAGCTATTCAAACGATACTAACATGAAAGTGCACTCGATGGCATGCAGTAACTCGATGCTCAACTCTCTGTGGCAAACCAGTCGATTCATTCCCAACTACACAATGAACTTGTTCTCGATGGTAGTGATGGCACAATCTATTAAGCTAAATGTGGACACTTATCTCGCAACGCACAATCACAGGGCAATAGAAAGTGCATCATTGTGCTCGACGTGAGACCTTGCTACTGACTACTCGACTCGTAGTGGAATATAACTTTCTACTACACACAAAGACGACATCATTGACTGCACAGAAAGAGGATTGTGCCAGTAGAGGATTACACGGCAACCACACAATGCACACGAGTCGAATAGGGCAGAACAAATGTAATGAGATGAGACTACTCAGAGGAGAGCACTGTTCAGTTGTGACAAGGCTCCTGTGGAAACTCATAATCAGAAAAACTTGTAGCAAAACATTACACAATGCATAACACAATGATGATTCAGTAATAATTCAGTGCACCAATTAGTGTGCACGGTAAGTGTGGTGCAACAGTGAGAAAGTCAAAGAATGGAAAGCTAACTGGTGGTGGTGGTGGTGGTGGTGCTAGGTTCACTCACCATCTAATACTTATGGCTTTCTTTGAGTTCTAATACAACTAAGACTTTTCGAGCGAATGTCAAAATGTGCAAATGTGATTTAAACAAACAAACTGTTAGCACTATTCTATTTGCATAGAGTTACAGGTTGGTAGAGCAATTACACACAGACTAAGCACCGAATAGCACACAACTGGATTGAGTGCCGTTTAATGTTGACACCTCAGGCTTAAGCACAACTCGATCTCTAAGCCACGTATCTCTAGAATTAAGGCGTGTGGTGACGCCAGACACACCACCGCCACACTAGTTGCCATCAAATCGTCTACTGGCCAGGACATTCATGAATAGGGTGCACACGATTGTGTAGTGCAGTAGGACACAAACTAAATGATAGAAACATGTTGAAACATACCTTTTTGTTTGGTCCTTCGGTGATAATAAAGCTGCTTGATAGTATTGAATCGAGATAGGACACGAACGAGACTAGCTGAGAGTGAATGCCAAAAAATATATCAGGTTAGCCAATGGCAGCGGTGAGCGACGGTCACGAGTGACAGAGGATAGACAACGAGATTAGCAATTGGAGGAAGTAGAGCGGATAGAGTTTACCAGCATAGATAGATGGTGTGAGAGAGAAAACACACTCACGCGATACACCTGAGATGAAGAAGCATAAGGTAAGTTGTGCCGACGACGAAGACGATGGCTGGCTGGCAGGACGATGCTGTTTGCTTGTAGGTGACCGCAACAAGTGAGTACACCCATGTAAACCAAAAAGCACTAAGAGAGGCACTCGGAGTATGCACTTAGAGGGTCTTTGGCACTCCGAGGGCTACTTAGAGGGGCACTGGGAGCATGCACTCTGAGTGCCAAAGACCCTCTGAGTGCCACTCAGAGGTGGTCAAAAAAATTGCCAGAAAATGTTTGACACTCAGAGTGCCACTCAGAGGAGCACTCGGAGGGCATTTTGTTGATTAAAATTTGAGATGTTGACCAGTTTGTCCTATAACTGTCCTGTTGGCAGGACAGTGTATCAAATTAATACTTATCTTTATCTGATGCCTTCCTGTACATTACCACGCTAACCAGTTGGAAAATTAATACACATAATCTTCTCGCAATCGAGCTTTGATATCTTGTCCCTCAGTTGACGGGTGTAGAATATTTCACACGGATTCACAATATTTTTGTTGGATTATTGAATTCTTTAATAGACTGTTTGTTTTTATACAAATTGCTCAACTAGTCAATTGTGGGAAAGAACCCATCAACACAATTTGGATAACTGATCGGTTCACATATCCAATGGAAGAAAGAATTAATCAACGTATCATTTGCAAATTCCCCATGATTCCCTCAGTCCGCCAACTGAGAATTTTCCTGACAAATCTAATTTGTGTTCAAGATTTATGTCATAATTTCCCCATGAATTCATTGATGTCTATGAAAAATTAATAAATTGCCACTCATGGGAATACTCGAAACAAGTTCAACAAATAATAACTATTATTGAAAATCCAACGACAATCCAACAACAGAGACTAATTAAGAGAATGTTGTGTTCAGTTACAGAGATGACGAAATGCAATTTGAATTTGAATTGTCAATGTGAGCAAAGCGCCAGCACTGCATGCACTGCTGCAGCAGACAACTCACCCTCCAACGGACAACAGACAAGCGTCGCCAGTGCACTGACTTTGAAGTGGCAGTTGGAAACACCACCTCGGTGTGTTGTGTTCTGTGCTGTGCTACTACCACAGTGCTAGCAGTAGTGCGTTCTGTGCATTTTGCTCTGTCTCCTCTCACTCGTCGGTTGGCTGTTGTGTTGTTTGCTGCCTGTGCTCTACTCTTCACGTCTAATGCATCAAAATGATCTTTTCTTGGTCTATTTCTTCGTTCCAGCAATGTTTTGATTGTTCCACCATACTTCCACTCACCAGTTGTTACTCAAGCATTATCAAGTCCATTCAAATTGTCATATACTCTGTTATTTATCATCGTGCAAGTATCGAAGGCAAATCAACAAGTGATTGTCTCTTGTGAATGAATTACAACTCTGCTCGTCTGTGTCTATTTGAAACTATCTACCAGAAGCAAAATGATGTAATTGTAATCCCTGATTTAATTTAATTAAATTAATGTAATGTTTTTTTATTTAAATAGTAATCACCCCAATAATCGTACTCGACTACAACACGAGCGCAATCAAGATTGCCTACGCTGAATTTAAGAGAATTTTGAGAAGGACAACCGAATTGGTTTACGAGCTGAATCGTTTGCAGATGGACTAAAAGTTCAAAGTCAAGAAGATACTTCAACTTATGACTGTTTGTGCGGCTGTGGCATTTCCCGAAATCTACTCAACTAATTCACCTAGCAACTTATGTTTTCATTTTATGGCATGTAATATGTTTTTGTTTATGCTATGTTCTTTGTATTTGTCTTGTACATTTTCTATAAATTGTAGAGATTTATTAAAATAAACTATTGAAATGAACACAATAGGAATGTAGAAGGGAAAGGGTGGGCGTGAATAGGAACCAGAATACCAGGGATTTTAAAGCGACTTTATTGCCACTCTGAGTGCTCCTTAGAGCATGCACTCTAAGGGGGCACTGCGAGTGGCTCTTCAGTGGTTCCACTCTGAGAGCCCACTCTGAGTGCCTCTCTTAGTGCTTTTTGGTCTGCATGGGACAACGAGACAAATGACAAACATAGACAGACCAACTTTGATGGGAGAAGGAGAAGTGAACATCGACTAATGTGCCACCACCAGTGACGTTTAACGTTCAGTACACTCACTTGGCTGGTCAAGTGATGAGCGAGTATGTCTAAATAGAAAAACACTGCTGCCATCTATCGAGGAAAATTCGAAACGATCGGATCGCTCTGGTGAATATGAGCGCACACTGTCACAACAGGCACACACATCGAACTCGAGCACACACATGCTGACAGAGAGACAGGCTTTCACTTGTGTTTGAAGTAGACAGAGTAGTTGCCTCGCTTTGCCTGTGTCTAGAACATCCACCACTTTGGTCATATCATTTTGCGAATCATTCCTTCTGTCCTATCTCGGTCTGGTCTGGTATTGCCAGAGTTGGTCATCTCTATTCGAATTTCGAACTTAATCTCATACTGTACTACACCTGAACAGTGGCCGCCTCTTCACCGAACCACAAGCATCGTATCGAGTCGTTCTTTGGTCCTCCTCTGATATCTTCGTCCTCTCCTATTCTCCTTTGTATCGCCCAATCAAAGCCTCACTATGACAGCTGATTCGTGGCAATCTCGTCTCGGTTATATGGCAACACGGAAAATGATTGAAGATATGATGGATAATGGCTACTTTGGCGAGAGTGTTGACATGCTGTGCAGTCCGTCAGTGAGTTATCCTCAACTGTAAGTTGGTTTGTGCTGTGGTGTGTGAACATTTTATGATGAACACTTTCTCTCTCAGGTCACTCAACCTTCCAGCTGTTAGTACATCAGCACCACTTGAAGTTGTGCACTGTGGTGTGTTTGAATCGATCAAAGTCCCGCCCACTGGATCCTCATTCAACAATCGATTTGTTGTCATCTTTGTGGATGACTATTCGCGCTACGTCACTCTCCACACTGTCTTTGGTCACGAGGATGTCTTGTCTTGTGCTGAGGATTTTGTCAAAGAACAAAATGAGCTACCAGGACGGACTGTGAAGCTGTTCTCAGTGGATAGTAGCGTTGAATTTGATGAATCGTTCAATGGAGTAGTTCGTTCCCATGGTGTTACTGTGAAGCGTAATGAAGCTGCCGTCTCGGTTACTGAGGAGACCAATCGTTTTCTCTGGCAGATTGTTGATGTTCTGTTGGAATCTACCAAATTGGACGATTCGTTCTGGCTGTTTGCACTCGAGTATGCTGTCTTCACCTTTAACCGCATTATCAACAAGTCCACTGACGTGACCCCATTCGAGCGATGGTCGCAAACGTCTTTCAACTATCAACCATCACCATTGCATAACAGTAATTTGAAGCCCGATTATGAGCAGCTGTATGCATTTGGTGCGCAAATTGGTCAGTTTGGTGTTCTCCTTGGTTACCGTGAATATGGTGTGACAGAAGCGTGTTATCGTGTTTATGATTTTTCGACTAAGGAAATGTCACTTGTTAGATCAAACGAGAACAGATTTGTCTTTCTCAAATTGGAATCGGATGTCCAAGTTGAATTGGTTTCAAGTGAACACGAAGAAAATTACAGTCGAACAGCACCACAACAACCACAGCAGCAAACCACTCAAGATGACGACAAATGGCACGTTCGATTTGGTCACATAGGTCACCGTTTGATTGATCTGATGAGTCGGGCGAATGGATTCGGTAGCTTCTCTCTTTACGACAAACCCTGTGGACACTGCACAACTATCTCTACTCTACGGAATGACATTTCATAACCGGTGATTGCAACCAGTCCCGGTGAGTTGGTTCACGTCTATCTGTGTGACACCTTTGTGCAGTCGATCATTGTTCGCTCTCAATGTGTATTCGTCTTTGTGGATGATTACTCGCGTTACATAACTGTGGAGTATCCCAAGTTGAACTCGGACAAGCAGCTCTACCTTTCACTCAACAAATACATTGAAAAACAAAAGGATACAGCCTGGCCAGTAACAAAATTCATTACCTGTCAGGACAGAGAACTGTTTGGTAAGAAGGAAGCTAAGAAGATCAAGAAACGAAATGTTGAGTTTAAATTCTCAAAGTCTGACTCGAAAATTGCTGAGTCCACTGGTCGACTGCTTGAGGTGATGACCAAAATTATGCTACACCAATGTGGACTCGATGACAACTTTTGGAAGTACGCCATGAACACAGCCGTGCACGTTCTCAACCGAGTGGCTCATCCTGATTTGCACATCGACCAACAGATTGTGATCACTCCATCCATGAAATTCAAGGGTTTGCCCGAACCGTACTCACTTTCGTATCTGCATGCGTTTGGATGTGAGTGCACATTCACGTCAGAAGAGACACGAAATGTGGAGAAAGGGATTTTTGTAGGATTTGATGAAAATAGACGCAATGGACGATTTCCGTGTTTGGTTTGGCGAGATCGAGCAGACGAAAGTGTAGTCTCGGGCGTACTGTTTCGTGACTTGTCCTTTCCAGCCAAAGAGAACAACAATCTGGTTCGCTATTCTTGGGAATCGATTAAACTCAAGGAGTAAGAAAATGTCTGTATGTGAAGTCGAGTAGAAGCACCAGTCACATCTACGTCCATCTACGTTGATCATCAAACGTATTTGTATTAAATATTTTCTCAACATACTAATTTTGAATATATGATGTCAATTAACAATAAATAGTTTCCTTTACTTTTGTCTGTTCACATAGACTTTATTGGTTTGTAATTGACTTTTAAGCTGGTGGTACAGTTTGCATTACTCTGACATTGTCCTACTGAGCATCTTTGATTCCAAACCGAGCAAACATGATTAGTACATGCGGATTACTGTGGAGGTGATTGTGGCAAAACTACTACTACACGATAGCACTAACACTCGCACACGGAACAGTTGGCTCCGTTTAGTCACTCCTCGAACGTTCAATCAGTGTTTCAATATGACAAGGTTGCTCATAATGTGTTCGAATCGGTGTGTCACTCACATATCCAGCCACTTTCGGTCTATCTCGATCGAGCAATCGCCCTACTGGTAATTGGTGCTTCTGACGGTATGACAGTCACCACCACCGTCACCACCACCGACTACTCTGCCTAATTGTGCTGTAGTGGCACAACAAAATTTCAATGGTAGAGTGTCCTTACTGAACATAGTCCACAAGAGAAGGCAATTCAGCATCGATCGACCAACTCGGTGTTGGGCGATTGTCAATGTTGCACATACTGAGTTACTCGTATTGTCATTGTGATTGTCACGTGAACGAACGCAGACAGAGCGAACACACAGTACAGAGAGAGAGAGAGAGAGAGAGAGAGAGAGAGAGAGAGAGAGAGAGAGAGAGAGAGGAGAGGAGAGAGAGAGAGAGAGAGAGAGAGAGAGAGACAGTACACTACAGACAGTGAAACTCAATTTGGCATGGTGGACAGTGTTGGTTCGGATGACTCTGTCTATATGATCTTTACCTCCAATATTGCTCGATCCTGACACAATGTACCACAGAACACAAACACAATCTGGGAAGCATTGATGCAAACAATATTTTTATTGATTATTGAAATATATATCATTGATTTCACAAAAACAGTAAACACTGAAACGACAATAACAACAATAAAAATAAAAACGAATCGAATTGGAAATAGAACTGAATATAACTGAACGCAATGAGTAAACATAATAAAAACTAATTTGGTTCACTGACCACTTCCAGTACCAATTGATCACCTGTTCAGGCAGCGTACGAGGAGATTGAGTCAAAGAAGGACTTTGACTTGTCGTAATATGTCTTCTTGACTTGGGGCTCACCTGACGAAGAGTTTAAGTTGCCAGTACCATCGAGGTTGAGAATGGCCAATTTGTTCTCCAACAGTTCAAACTCTTTGTTTGCCTTTTCAAAGTCAAAATCTTCTTTAAGTAGAAAGGGCTTTCCATTTGAACGAGTGGTACGTCTTCCTTGCCCTCCAACGTACGAAGAGATAGAGTCGAAGAAGGAGACAGACTTGTTGTATGCCTTCTTGGCTTGAGGTTTTCTCTCCAACAGTTGGTTCTCTTTGTGAGCGGCTTCAAAGTCGAACTCACCTTGAGGTAGATGACTGCCCGACTGCCAGTTAGTATTGTTCATGCAAACGCCAAACGAGTGCTCATCATCAGAAGTAGCCTCACAGTCTGTGTTTGACTCAGCTGCAGTGGTAGAGGAAACCACTGGCACTGAAAGTGGATTGCACGGTAATGGGACATTAACAGGCTTTGTGCTGCATACAATAGGGTTCTTGTGCACATAGATGTCCACAATGTCGCGAGTCCGAAAAATGACAAACTCATAGATGTCATCTTGAGGTGGTATATAGCTGGCCACAAGTCGATCTTCTGTTCCACGAGAGCGAACATGTGCTAACCCAATGGTGCAACTGTCAGTGTCCACCGAGTTGAGAGTTCCTTCGTACCGAATGTTGGTGGGGGTGATGATTGAGGCAAGGCAGCCATAGAACGATGACTTGTTCTCCATTGGTAGAGATATTGCTTTTGGGTGAAGGACTAGAGTAGAGACTAGGGACAAGATGAGACTTGAGGTAGAGGCTTCCGAGGTGGGCGAAAAGATTAGTTAAGGTTAGAAGAGGACAACTAGACGAAGAACGATGCGAACGCGAGCAAAGCCAGACACGAAGTGAAGAACAGGACAAGAGACTAATTTCACTAAACGAAAGAGTCATCGTAAATGTACTAAACTTTGTGGTGATGAGGTGAAAATGGTCGCATATTGACATATGAGCTGTTAAACTCGTGTGTCGTTATCATCATCGACAGCAGCAGACATCGAGCCTCTATTCTGAGGTTCTGTTCAATCTTTTGTTTGGCTAACTCAAAACCTTTCATACACCCGTGCCTAAAGGATATTTCCTCTGGCTTTTGTTTTCCAATCTATCTACTTCAATGCCACCATCATCACAGCGTTGTGATACAAGAAGACGAGAAGATGTACTAAATTAAGTCACTCTGCGAGTTGGCCCTTCGACGACATCAATCGCTATCCTCCACCGAGTTGGACATGTTCGACGATCTGTCTTTCAACAAGTGCTTCAACGTGCTACGTTCGTTATTTGGTACAGTACCGAGCCCATACACGACCTGTACCATCATATCGTGTAATGTGCTGCCGGTTGGCCAGTTACCATTTGAGGCAACCGAGATCTGTGCTATCACCCAGTCCTTGTCTGCCGGTGTCTCATCACGGTATCATGCTTTCTTCTCTATTGAGCAGCTCACTGTAGTTGACAATCATGTGCCAGTTAAAAGGCTCAAAGGCCTTTACAACCAACTACATCCCCGCACTGGCAAACACAATGCCTTGGTCTTCGCAGAGGACTGTGAGTTTGAGCAAGCACGGCGCATTCTGGTCTTGTGCAAGATTCGATCTAACGAAGCACAACTAAGTTGCATTCCTCTGAGCGCTCTCTGTCAGTACTTTAATCTTCAAACAACCAGGGACTGAAGTTTGACATGTCAATATTTGACTACCACTCGGCTGCCATGAATCTTCAAGTGTATGTTTGCCGAAAACATGTGCGAATTTATGTGAACGACTGTGCAATGGCTAAGGCCTTTGTGTATGGCCCTGTACTGATGAACACGTTTGGCTGCAGGTTCAAGCATCAGTTTCAGACAATTGAAGAAAATGATGAAGATGGACAATGAACTGCTCACACTAATTTCCATTTACAGAATACTACTCTTTATCTGATGTACAGTATATGTTATTAAATATCAATTATTCAATTTGAATTTCTATTCTACCTACTCAGGTGTACGACATTATACCGGTTAATCAATAAATCACCCAATTAAATCACATTTAAAGTTTGTTTGATTTATGTGGTATCATTGATCGGATCAGATAGTGATCAACGAAAAGTCACCAATCATCATTACAACTCTCATTGTATGGATAATTGGACAATTTTGTTAGTGTGCTTGCGTTGGTTTGTGAGAATGTTTCCTGTTGGAGTTAGAGTGCACGTTGTCATGTTTGGACAAAGCAAACGAGGAAGTCGCAAATCTCAGTGCGATCGTTGTTCTGTACTCCATGAACAACTCAGTCCATCGATGTGAGCGATGCAGAGATGATAGAAAGGTGGCACGCATCGAAACTAGAGTGGCGAGCGGTGGCGGTGGTCAAACCGAAATGGCCACCAATTTACCGCTACTCCTAACTCTAATAAGTGATATTTGTGTCTGAATGCCAAAAGTGAGATGAAGGCACTACAGTCGCTACAACATACAGACAGGCCAAGTTCGGTGTCCGTCGACTTTTTCCGTGATACATAGCACTTGAGCAAATTGACCAAGGAAATCAAAGAGACGGTGTCATCTGGTTTAGAGGCTTTATAATGTTCTTTACTGTAACGCCGAGACAACCATAGAACGTTCTTGTTGGAGGCAGTAGAACGAGTGCATGCAGTGATCACTGCTGGTTGTGAGCATAAGAAGGACTCACTCCTTGTGAAGAGTCTGCCACTGGACAAAAAATGGTAATACGGTGTATCAATGTATGTGCGTTGGTTATACGTTGGCTATGTGCGTTTGTGTGCATTGTGCAGTGTTGTCCGTGGTGGTGGTCATAATGATAGCATATTGTCATAATTGTACGAACTGTGTAAGCAAACAGTGAGCCATTCCTTTCATGCACATCATCAGTAGTAATCACTGCTGGAACTGTTGGACACCTTCACCTACTTTGACCGAGTGGCAGTCTCGTTCAGCTTGCCTGACATATTGCTCTTTCCTGCTTACGTAAGCATATTAAATTATTTTGCCTATTTTGTGTGTGCTCGTTTGTCATTTCGCCATTGAGTGCATTTGCGCTCAAACCAAATGATACTGCACTACAACACTTCGTCTCTTATATCCCAACAGTGGGTTGTTCAAGTGAACATTTGCACATACACACATGCTCACTATCGCTCTAGACACTTGGCACTGGTGCATGTGAGTTGTGGCTAAGTGATCAAAAAGCCCTTGTGCACACAACCAAACATATCGAGGAACCACAAGGGACAGTTTACAAACCGCTGACATATGAACCGATCACAGCCAAAAGCAAGATACCGTGCCGAATGGCAAAAATGAGTACCAGGGTATAGTGTCAGTGAGGCACTCGGACACATGTTCAATACCTTGAGTGTTCGCTCCGACTGATTTGTGCACCGCCAATGCCACCACCACCACCATTACGTCTATGTATGCCAGTCACTTTGTGGCGATATTAGTGTATGTTTGCGTCGAATGAATTGAATGATTGTTACTGACTTACAGTCGCCACTGGTTCCTTGTTCCTTGATTGATATGCGGAAGTCATACTGAACCATTTACTACTTAGGGAAAAAGTAGTAACCAATCTGTGCACTGTACCTATCATATTTATTTATGCTAATCAACAAATACTAAAATACCTTATATGAATGATTCGAATGCATCTCCGAATGAGCTAATAAAAAAACGGATGGTGAGCACATCTCCAACCGACTGAGCACAATCAAATATCCTTCTTTATCTACAGTTTATCTACACTTAACAATTTAGCCATCAATGGAACACTTGCAATCATTTTTGTTAAAGAAGTATTTATTTATTTAAAAATTACAATATAATTAGTTAAATATAATTAAAATATAATATAAGCAATTTATAAATATTACAAAAAGACTTCAAAATGCGATGAATCTTCATTCAAGTCGATTGTACTTCCTCTACAATCTCGACCGATTCTTCCGAAAAATTAGCATTCTGACCCTCATTGTCATCGTAAGCTCCTAAATCCACAATTATCTTATGAACATTGAGTACGGCCGAGGTGTTGCATAAGATAGTGAATGGTCAAATCATCCAGAAATTTGATAAAGTTTTTAGCAAATTCAGCACAACGCAATTCGATCGAGTATTAATCCATCCTACTTGATGTGCTACTCGATTTTATCAAGAATGTTTCTAAAAAGAACAACAACATTAGTTTGTTGAGGACACACTCAAGAATAGTCATACTCACGTGCCGTTGTATGTCTTGTCGCAATCCTTGAATACATACATTGAACTCTACAAAGGCTCTCTAATACATCTTGCACGTGATGTTCATATCATGATCATGATGTACATTGTGCATCTTGCTGAGATTGTACGCGATAGGCAGTAGAATAGAGGCCAAATGAGTCTGATCATCAGACTCTGATGATTCGAAGTACACGGACAAGTTGACCAGAAGCTGTGAAGAGAAAGAATGGACGAGTAGATGCGTGAGCAGACTCACTGGACGACAGACTAGGTAGAGACTATCTTGATGGATACGAGAAGTGAGTCCAAAGGAGGATGAATGACACAGCGCACGGACGTGCTGATGATGTTGAGAGATAGTATGATTGTTCACAGATTGGGGAGAAGGCAGAACAAAAACGAGAAACGTAAAACTAAAAGGAGAAGACCGGCAGCGATGAAGCAAACCCAGTGCCGACTGACCAGAGACGGTCTAGCAGTGTGTCGGTGTGTACCTGTGCCTGGGCAAGATGAGTCAGACGATACAGTAAATGGTGCTGATGGATGGATTTGATCAGACGAACACTAACAGAGGAAGCATCCTAAATCGACGTAGGCAAAAGGGTGTGTGAGTGAGCGTGTAGATGACACGATGACGAGAGAGTGTAAAAGTGTGCTCACCGTGGTGTGATCCCATCTTCTTGTCTGTCATCTTTTTGAGTTCACTCTAATATTTGAGTTTGTATCGAAGCTTCTCCTCCTTGTTTCTGGTCTTTACTCTTCCTTACTTGGTTCCATCTCTAGTCTCAACATCTCAAATCCGCATCGTCAATTGACACATCCTGCTCAAAACAGTACAACCCGTAATGGCAAAAAACAACCGAGCAGCTTTCCCTCTCACTCATTCTGAGTTTATCCTTCGATCATGTTGGTCGTATTTCTTCTTCTTGTCTTTGTCCTGCTTTTTCTACTTTTCTGAAACAATGAGATTTCCACCTTTACTTATATCCAGAGCCACTATTAACCCGAACATCTTCAGGCGTCACCCAAAAGGAACATGAACGCAGCTCGGCTGTTAGCAGTCGTTCGAATCTCTCATGGTAAGTGTATTCGGGTCAAGTATCGAAGTTTTTAATGACTTGTACCCAATTTCCAGATATTATACTATTATCAAGAATATTCACACATTTACACATTTCAACCTTTTCACTCTCACATATGTTAACCCACACCTTATTCGTATGTAAACAGGCACATTCCTTTGTTTACTAAAGCTAATTAAGGTCAAAAGGTGTGTGCATCCAACTTATGCTATTATGTTTGATCCCACATACTATTCAACTTTCAACTCTATTTAATTTAGCGATAATAAAATTGATTTTCATCCTACTGTGTTGTTTTGTGTTGATATACCTTTGGGTTATTCGGTTTAACATAAAATTCCATTCTAGTCATTTCTATTCCGAAATGAGGAGAATTTCAAGGGCGTTCAATGATTAACTCGATCACCACCATCACTTAATTTCAATCTTCAAATACAGAACAAACAAATTGAACTGTGCCAGTGTGTATCATCACATAGACATATAGCATTTACATAATAATCATCATGTCTATTTTTTGTCAATACATAGTCAATTATTCTTCCCTTTGGAAACGACAGTTAGTTACTATCCTATGGTACGAATATGGACACAATAAATATGAGAGAGAGAGAGAGAGAGAGAGAGAGAGAGAGAGAGAGAGAGAGAGAGAGAGAGAGAGAGAGAGAGAGAGAGAGAGAGAGAGAGAGAGAGAGAGAGAGAGAGAGAGAGAGAGAGAGAGAGACAGTTTATCTACTCCTTAACTCTTCGGAGTAATAAGGAACACAAGGGCCAGTGTTAACTCACTTTATTATTGTCAATCTATGTCCGTCTCATATGCCACAGCCGTGGTTACATCGAGTGAGTGTATCTCTTGTTACAATGTTTGGGCAATAATATTGTAAAGTTCGTATGACACAATATCCAATTAGGCGCGTTAGTAACGGTAGATAATCAGGTAGTTCACCACCATCAAATGTTTGATTGGTTCAATTGCAGCGCCATTATCATTGTACAGAAGAAGTGAAGTTAAGAGCACACACGTGACAATGGCACGATATGATTGGTCGACCTGCCACATTCATAGTGTTATTATCCAACTCGATATTTTGATCCACATGTGCAGAAATCCAAAATAAATTTCTGAGTGTGTGGAGAATTTGTACCTGCTTGACGAAACAAGCAATCCAATGTCACGCTTGTTTAGAACTTTAATTCGAGTCTTAGTTCATTTTGCGTGAAAACCCAAAATCACATTATATGCATCTAACGATACGGTACATTAGAACAATTAATCTACGCGTAATTGGTTAACATAGTTTTATTATGGTAAAAAACATTATCACTAAATTCATACATAGATAGATTGCATTCTGTTATTATGGTAGTAAACAGAACAAAGAAAAGAAACCTAAAATATGCAGCGTAATGTAAATGTAAATACAGTGATTGATTAAAGTTCAGTGTATAGAAGACAAACACAAATTAACAAACAGAATATTATTACACTTAAAGTAGGAAAATGCATGCTGACACGTTCAGTTAGAATCACGATTTACCATGATTGGTCGCTTGAGGTAAAGTTGCACTCCATTGGCGGACACAATCGGAATTTGACCACATCTGTGATGAACGATGAATTGAGTGACCGAGGGATAAACAACGCCGACGTGGTTGCGAACTTGATTGTCCTCATCCATCAGTAGAATGTGACGCACATGACCGTTCTCCCTTCCTGTGAGCACAAACTGGTCTTCGATATCTGGTGAGCATCGAACCAAGAAATCACCATCCTCGAGTACGAGTCCTTCCGATTCCAGACGTGAAAGTTCTCCATGAAACCAGCATTGTTCGTCTAGTTCGGTCTCGCGTTTGTAATACTTCACTTTGACCTTACTGGTAAATTTCACGGATCGGGTCTTTGGACAAACATCATTCAAAAATGATATTTCCGAAACATTCGATGAACCATTGAGGCTTACATATTCACATGACGATAATTCGTGCTGAATCAAAGTTGCTGATCCTCTTCTTTCTTGAATGAGCTTGCGAAAAGACTGTCCACCAACTTGAGACTTTGAATTTGACTTAAAACTTCAAAACTGCAAAAAATATCAAATTAATTTGAATTTAATATTAATACTTTTGTAGACTACTCACTCGGTCTCTGGTGGTTCTTTTCCAGGAATATCATTGTAATACACGGGCACTTTAGGAAACGACTTTGAATGTGTCGAGTGATGAGATGTTGAGGCTTTCGACTGTTCACTCGACTGAGTCTTCGGTTGGTCAGCTGTAGATTGAGCAGTCGAGGCAGACGTTGATGGTTGAGCTGCAGCTCGTTGAGCAGCCAAATGGAAAGCCTGTCCCAGAGTGGAGGTGACACATCGAGCCCGTTCTGATGTTGTGCATTCGAGAAGCACACAAGCACGTCCAAGAGTGACATCATTGACCACAAGTACAGCAAAGCTCGAATCGTCATCATTGTACACGTAAGATATGTCCGATAAGTCGAATTGATGGACCGTTTTGCCAGTTGCAACTGAGCGCAATGTCAGGTGACTCAAGTTGGTGGAGGCGTTCACTCTGACATTGGAGGTTTCAGTGAGAGTCAAAGCACCACACAACTGGTGAAGCGATTCATCGGCAGAGTTGCTCAAACCACCACTAGCAAGTCCTCTTCGTTGGCGAACTAGAGCCAGGCAGTGATTGATCACGGCACAACGAGTGCCAAAGTTGAACTCATTCATTGAGCACTTGAGTCGAACGATGCCAGTGAAGCTCAAGACGTAGGTCACACCATCGGAGGAGGAGAACTTTAAATTCTTTGTGCAGAGACATGATCTTGGCGAGGTAGAGAGGTTGAAGATGAAGCACTTTCGGTAGTATGACGATCACACTCTCACACAAATCATATGTATGTGAACGAAAAGCAACAAAAACCACAGCAACAGCAAGTTCATGTCTACTTTGACTGACTCGTAGGTTGTTACTCATCAATGACTCACTTATCAGTGAGCAACTGGTCAAATGATCAATTGATAAGAGTTTGGTCATGTCTGCTGTCGATGATGTTGTGGGGTGAGGCTGCCTATCTCTTTACTCAAGTTGTTAGTAGTAGTAGTAGTAGCACTCATGTGCCATTTGTGTGTGGTGGAAAAGGAAAGCGTGTAAGCAGTCAGCACCAACGCCACCAAGTGAACAATCACCGTCTTCCTCGTTTGTTCGCATACATCAAAATTACACTAAGATTGCCTCTGACTGAGCGAGATAGTCAATGACTTCACAAAGAAAACCATCAACAACCATCCTGATCGTTGTACTTGGCTATGTACATGTGAGCTCGTCTGTTTGGTGTGCTGTATGTCACAATCACCACCATCAAGCAACTTGACAAGATGATGGGAGGGATATGCGCAGAATACAACATGGCCAACAAGACCTATCCGGACAATTTTATCATATTCCGTGATTGATTGGTAGAGGGAAAGCTCTGATGTGTGGCGATTTTATCAAGCAACTTGACAAGATGATGATGAGGACGTAAATGGCTACGCAAATGATGCTTGCAAAATACTAATGAACAAAGTTGTGACCAATCCAGAGGACAATCTCACCATTCAATTAACGGGTGATGGTCATTTGTCCGATGATGACAATTTTGATATGAATGTCCAACCGACAACTCAAGATATTAATCAAGAAGCATTTCAAGTGACGAGTGGCGATTTTCTTACCTTACAACCGTCGATATTATCTTGGCCAAAGGCCAAAGCACAAATTCCAACTAGAGACTGCAATTTGTGGTAAATGGTAAATTTACCATTTGGTGGTAAATTTACCACTCGATGGTAAATTTACCATTTTTTACTGGTAAAAATTAATTTCATTTTTTATTAATATTTTTAAAATTAGAAGTGGTTTATGTAATTCAATCTTATTATTAAAAAAGCCTAAAATTAATAAGAATTCACCAAGATATTATTCAGCAGTTTTTGATCAGTGCCTTGGGCCATAGTCATCATGGTACAGCTAGATCCGGGTGTTCCTGTTGTCCAATTAGGGTGAGTGGGGTACGGTTGGAATCGCCTAGAATTTGAATCTTATCCAATTGGATCATTGAATCTTATCTCCAATTGGTTTCAAAGATCGTTAGTTAACAAATTGGGGTAAAATGCATAAAATGCTTAAATGGTTATTTATTAGCAAAACAAATATATAAAAATAAATCTGTAAATCAAAATACAATTTTTATTCGTAATACAAAATAATCACAAGAAAACAAAACTCAACCATTTTTAGACATCAAATTGTACATCTTGTTAAGGCGATTGAAATGAGCCTGAAGAAAAATAATCGCATCCAAGGTCGGGTCTAACATGTTGCAGCGAAATTCAGTCAAAGTTTGTCGACAAATGCTGAAGCATTGTTCACACTCGATTGAAGTTGGACGAATCAACTCGAGTGCAACTTGGATAGTTTGCAGATTTTCTGATTTTGAGCCAGTGAGTTTATATCTGTTGATTTCATCCTGTAGAATCTCACGGGTTGGAACATTGCTTCGGTTGAGGCTATTAGATTCTGCTTGCTCGAGTAATTCGTTGACCTTATCATAGTAGTCAGTTTTAATTCGTTTTGGTTGGGGAGCCTCACCATCATCGTTTCGAATGTAATCTTCATCATCAACTCTACTTTCAGTTTCCAACACGTGCAACATCGCGTCCAGGATTTCATCTTCAGAATACTTGTCAAAGTGATCGTACTTGAAAGTTCGGTTCTTAAGGAAGATGAGTGAATCACCATAAGCAGTTCTACGAACTGAAATTTCGTGCACCAAATTTGAGTACAACTTTTGAGCAAATAAACTTTCCTCAAGCGAGCGCAATTCGTCCAACATTGGCACAATGTAACAATCTGCTTCAAACAAGTTTAGTTGGTGTTTCGAAAGTGATGTTATGCCATGATGGACAGGTTTCAATACGGAAATCATTTGCTCCACCTCAAGCAAATCTTCATGAGTAAGAATTGGTATTTCTGTGTAACGTTTTCTATATTTCTTTTTGTTTCTCTTGTTTATTTCACTGGTCGCATCCTCTATTGGGGTTTGGAGGTAATGAAAAATGCGCATCATTTTGTACAAACTGTCCCATCTGTTCTTTGAGTTTAGTGATAGTGTTCGCTGCTTCTCTTCTTCTCCCAATTCTGCAATCACCATTTGGGACAAAGTTTCTCTATTTTCTGGACTTGAGTTGATTCGTTTAATAATGTTACGAACCAAGGCAATCACTTCTTTTTTGCGATCTTCAATAAATTCGTAAGTATCCACGATTATTTTGATCAGTTGGAAGAATTCGTCAGACTGTTCATCAGTTTCATCGAGATTGACCAGGTCCTTTTTCTTGATGGTGAAGAGGGTCTTTGTCACACCAAGATGGATTGCGTGCAGAAAGCAAAGTTGACTTATCTTGTCGATGAGTTTGGCTAATGACTTCATTACACTTTCCCCGTCACTAGAAAGAGCATGGAATTTCCAACGAAGAAATTGAAGTCAGAAAAACTTTTTTCCCCTGATATTGAACAAAATGGCGAGATTTTCGTAGGAACTTACTCCACTTTAAGTTCTAAAAGACAATCTAGTTCGTCTATGAAGAAACCAAAATTAGACGCTTCTCAACATGATAATGGATAACAACAGACCAGCCATACTCAATATTATGCTAAATAGTAAGTATATTTGTGTTGACCCTAAATGACTTTCCACATTTACTAACACGCATAACTACCACAGTAGTTCTAATGATCTCAGCAAAATAAAACATCCTCCAAGTGAGAGGTCCATATTGAAGTTTAGCAACCGAACTGCAGTTTCACCCGATTTTTTATGAGATGACGAGGAAATTGATTATATTGACTTGTCCGATGAATTGGCCGATAGTAAAGAGGAAAATCAAACATTTAATCTGGGCTCAACTCAGACCGTTCCTGTATTGCCTACTAATAATAAACCGCCAACTTCAGCTCGACGTAGCAGTAAAACGAAAACCCCCGCAAAGAAACCAAAGAAACAAGCCAAACAAGTGACTAATAAAGCTAAGAAATCTAATGGACCTGAATGAGACATGAACATCATGTGGCAGAGGTATTATGGTCTCTGTAGAGCTAAATGTATGGTCAAGGATTGCGACAGGACATACAACGGCACGTAAGTTTGATTATTCTTGAGTTATTCAGTAAACTAATAATACTATTGATATTTTAGAAACATTACAGACAAGATCGAGTATCATATCAAGATAGATCACCAGAGCACAAGTGAGTGGTCCTGTGCAAAATGTCCTCTCTATTTCCTTAAATACGATGATTTGGTCATTCCCTATCTTATGCAACATCTCGGCATCTATCAATGCTCATATGACAATTGTGGATTTACGAGCGATAATAGATCAAATGTCAATGATCATTCCAAAGTACATGACAGTGACGAGGAAAGTCATATGTCTGAAGATTCGGTCGAGTTTGTAGAGGAAGTCCAATCAAGCATTCAACAATCAACCGATGAGCTTCAAGTGAGAAACAATAAGGATCTCCGATTGCAATCCTCGATTTCTTCTCGTACAAAGGATAAAGTACAAATTGGAACGGAGAAATTGTCTCAAGACATTCGACACTCAAACGATCTTATGCATCAAGATGAACTTTTCACTCATCATGCTAACCTAGCTGCTTATGGACAAGCAAAAGACAGTCCTGCCCAAGTACAACAACAACAAGTGATCCGCATAAATGAAATGGCCATCAGTCTCGGTCTGAAATGTTACCAATTGGACTGTCAACAAACGTTCAATAATGAGAAAGCTCTCATGGATCACATGTGGATTAAGCATCGCATTCAAGAGTTTCCTTGTGTGGTCAAAGACTGTCGCCAATCGTTTGCTTCATCGTGAGTATATTTACTATTTTTAAATGTCTCAACAAACTAACGCTGTTGTTTTTTTTTGTTAGACTCATTCTTAAGGATCACATCGAGAAGGACATAAAAGAAGGGCTAAACCGACTGAAACAAACGGATGTGTGAGTGAGTGTGTGCTCATGGTGATGACGAGAGAGTGAAAGCGATAAGTGAGTAAAAGGTTATGATGACATACACAGCTCAGACAGAAAGAGAGTATGGCATTGGTGGTGGCGCATTTAACACAGACCTCACTGAACGAGAAAGACGTACTACATAGCACTGGCGTACTGCGGTGGTAATGGGCTTCAATGACCTACTACCTACACTCACACTAATTGATTGGTCGAATTAGACTTAAAAGTCACAGATAGAACAAACGAACAAGTACTAATGTGAGGAGAGTGTGTGACATACATTATGCAGAGAACTGTCACTGATGAACAAAACAGAGCAAATGTGTTCGATTCTATTTGGCTCGACAAATCAGAACTGACTGTGAGTTCGATTATGTATCGATGGCTGTGTATGTGGTGTTTGACACTCGTGTTGGTGCAATCGTAGTTGTTCGAATGGAAAGTTACTGTTGAACTGTCATTAATAGATGCCCTCAACTGCAAAGTCACGGTGTCGTGTTGGTGCAGTTGTGTTGTCTGCTTGTTACTCGAGAATATGTTCCTTTGTGTGCTGTATTGGTTTGTGCTTGTGTGCTAGTGCAAATCACGAAAGGGTGCCACGAATCAGTCATGGTCAGTGCCACTAGTTGACCTTCTCTCTGGTCACTTCATTTGTTCTGTGTATTCTTGTGAAGATGCAGTTTGCTCTCAGTGCTCTCTGTGCCACTACCTCACACGCTTGGTCCACATTGTTAGTGGTTACAATGTATCGCCAGCACACATGATCCAGTGTTGCGCGGCACATCAACAAATCAGATCACTCTGCTTCCTCTTTATAAGTGGTTGCGTTGAAGGCACATGGTCATTCTTCCACAAGCTGCAGTCTTGAATGGTTCTCTCTCCCTGAATTGCTATAACTCCTGACATTGAATGTTTCTCTTCCACTCTGGTGTTGGACTACCCTCTCTCATCCCTCATTGCCTTGTCTCCACTCATCACATCACTTCCAAATCTACTTTCATCTTCATGTACACCCCATCAACACCATCAGTCATCATCATCAGCTTCAAATGGAGTCTGAATGGTTCGTACTTTTTGTTATCTGTTTGCATTGATTAGGTAGATGTAATTCTTAGAGTGAGTGATCGTTTATCCTTGTGTTGCGCTAACTCTTGTCTATTCGATTTTCTCTCGATGGACAATTCTCAAACACATATTGGCACACATTCTCGTTTGTGTTTGTTGGACTGCGTGTAACTTGTTGAGCATTTGAGCGCACAGACTCAAGGTGTGTCTTGTCGCATGTCGATGCGACCTGACGCATCGTTGCACGGCCGAGATGGTATTTCAAGCCTGAACTTAAGTAAATCATTATCTTGGACCTTACACAAAGGACTGGGCATCACCTAGAGCCAGAAGACAAGCGTGGCAGTGTAAATAGCCTAAATATGACACTTAACCTGACAATGAATGTAACATGACTAGCGATAGATGTGTATATAACTCGATCATGCATGTTGTTTTGAGTGAGTGACTGACCAACTCTCGACGAAGCATTTTATTGTTATTTTATGTGAAAAGTGTCACTTGTGTCCTGAATGAATAAATCGGGTTACAACGAATTCAAGAAGTGCAACCTCGCGGTGAATACCGATGCAAAGCGTACCGCGACATGTCTTTTGGAACCTTCTCTCTTTCTCTCTCTCTCTCTCTCTCTCTCTCTCTCTCTCTCTCTCTCTCTCTCTCTCTCTCTCTCTCTCTCTCTCTCTCTCTCTCTCCCCCCCCCCCCTCCCCTCTCGGCCCTCTCGCCCTCTCGCCCTCTCGCCCTCTCGCCCTCTCGCCCTCTCGCCCTCTCGCCCTCTCGCCCTCTCTCTCTCTCTCTCTCTCTCTCTCTCTCTCCCTCTCGCTCTCTCGCTCTCTCGCTCTCTCGCACACTCTCTCGCTCTTTCTCGTTCTCCCTCCCGCCCTCTCTCTCCCTCTCTCCCTCTCGCCCTTTCTCACTCGCCCTTTCTCTCCCTCTCTCTCTCCCTCTCTCTCCCTCTCTCTCCCTCCCTCTCTTCACTACTCTGTCCTTTCGTGAGCCTCTCTAAATCTGCATCACCGACGACGACGAACAGGTCCGTTCCATCTGCTCTTCACTCAATTCAGATTTGTTTCGGTAATCCGTCTCCTCCTTTGAGTAAATCGTGTTTTGGGCCGTATCGAACTGTTCCAGTGCTAGTGTTTGCCTTTTTGTTGCGCCCTCTCTCACTCTCGTTGGCTCAAGTCTCGTTCTACATACGACGACGACGTTCACAGCTGTGTTCTTGTATCTGTGGACATAAGTGAAAGAGTGACCTGTGCAGTATCGTCATGATCTTTGACCACAGCTGTGTCCGTGGCTCTATGTGCGTTTGTTTAGCTTACAATTGTTAGTTGTTCTTCTTAATTTTCTTATCTAATGTTTTTTATTATCTCCCATTAAAATAACTCATTATGTCTCTCCCACAATTTGGCCCATCTATGTAAGTAGCGACTGTTTTGTCTCACAGAACAATAAAATTCTTTTGCTTTTTACAGCTGCATTTGTGAAAATGTTCTTCTTCTGGACGGTCCTTGCCCGACAAGATATACGACAACTTTCTGGGAACGGTTTAAAAACCACAAGCGCAATGTACACTGTACACGTGAACGCCCTCTACAGAGATCCTACTAAGAACAGATACCGTCGCACTAACGGTCAAGTGGGTCTCGATGGTGTTCAACCAGGAGAAGTCGAAGAAGAGGTCGATTCGGAAAGTGACACCGATGAAGTAGAAGCACCTCGTGCCGAACTTTTTATTCCTCCGATTGCTTAAATACGATTATTTGGCCATTCACTATCTTATGCAACATCTCGGCATTTATCAATGCTCATATGACAATTGTGGATTTACGAGATATATTAGATCAAATGTCAATGATCATTCCAAAGTACATGACAGTGACGAGGAAGGTCATATGTCTGAAAATTTGGTCGAGTTTGTAGAGGAAGTCCAATCAAGCATTCAACAATCAACCGATGAGCTTCAAGTGAGAAACAATAAGGATCTCCGATTGCAATCCTCGATTTCTTCTCGTACAAAGGATAAAGTACAAATTGGCTTTACCGGTTGTGAACCCAGTGAGTATTTGGGTTCTCAATTTAAAATTGTTTTTACATTTTTTGTTTTTAGGCCTTCCATGCTGCAGTCGGAGTTGGCAACGATTTGGCTGTGGCAGCACAAATGTTGGATCACTTTGTTGATGACCAACTATTGGAAGCCAGAGCAAGAGTGGAGACTGCCGAGGCTGAGGCTGCTGCAATTGCATTGGTGGTGGCTAATCGTCGGGAAGAATTGGCAGAACACGCATCAAAGCAAGCCAAGGCTGGCGATGAACTGATGAAGTTGGACATTCTGTTGAACATTCAACCGTTGCTTCAAAATGTTCAACAGATTCAACATTCGACTCCGGTGAGAGGAATTGGTGAACAGTCTACTGTTCAAATAAACCAAGACGAGCAGCCGGATCCCAACAAAAATTCCCTCGACACTTCTTTTCGTGGGAATTCTCTTATTACCTTAGGTACACTGGTTACCTTGTTAGATTGTGCATTTGGATTTTTATTTGATTTATTACCTACCTGTGTATTTTGGATTTCTGTTACGGGAGAGGTGATGAATGCACTGTCCCGTAGCGTGAGCGGATCGAGAAATCGAGGTAAAGGTTAGGACAGTTAGTAAACTGAACGATTTACTTGGTCAACAGACTGAAAGTACAATGATCAGGACTGACTAGGGTCAGTCCTTATATAGCAGAAATGGGTTACAGTGTACAGCAATGTGCTGCCACTAATACAACGGTGATGATGTACATCGAGTGGTGGTCGCTAGTCGACCAGATGAATGTGTGAGTAGCTATCTAAGTTCAATACAGTAATGACTAGTTGGTGTGATGGCGCCTGATCTGCCTGTGATGTGGGAGAGGTGATTGGGGATGAGGTGTAGTTGACGTGGTCGTCGCATTGTGTGGCAAGTTTGCCAACAATTTTCTTATATTCCTTATCCTGCATTTTTATTATGAATTATTTTTATTTCAAATAACGATTATATTTATATATTTTAAATTCCTTATTCTTATTTGTATGGCAAATTTGATTTTTGAATCTAACTATAATAAAATTTGATAATATTTTATTTTTGCATTTGTAATGCTTTCTTTGACTGGCCCCTTTCCCTTTGTTCAGGTGCATTTGAAATATGTGTTAGGAGGCCAATTTGGAAAGTCATGCTGATGAGGAGGGTTTCGAATTCGCTATTAAAGGAGGAGCTCGAGACGAGCCACAAGCAGTCGTAAACCAGGAGTCCTCGTGCCTATCCCAAGTTCGGTAAACAAGTCAAGGAACTCTTCTCTGTCTCGACCAATCAGTGGACCAAGCAGGACCGGCAGCAAAACCTATTCACCACAGGAAGTCTTCTGTCGCATCTATCCATCTTTGTTTGTTAATAAACCGTTATACTTTATCACGTAGTACTTGTGTCTTCTGTTCGCAAAAGTCTGACATCCTTACATATGTTGTACTGATATTGCGATATTGCTGACCGATAACACAAATAAACGGCAGACACTTTCTCTCTTGGTTACTCGAATGAGAGGTGAGTGTGGATGGTGTTAGACGATGATTATGGTGGTAATGACACAGTGCCATACAAGCAGTGAGGCAAAATTGATGCAAACATTTACGCAACATTGGATTGAAATGAGATACATCCACATCGATGGCATGTTCAACTGAATACACGATAAGTGATGTGATGAAAGGTGGCAGTGACCGACGGCGAGCTAGTAAATGACTCCGTAAATTGAACTTACTAAGGACCGTTTATTTAGTTGGCATACCTCATCAGTACACTACACCGAGTTTGTCTGCTTACTCACTTCACAGTCAATGACTGCTCTTAGCGGTACAGTTCACTAAAGTTCAGTTTAATGTGGTGGCTTGTGGCAGTCGGACAAAAGTCAATTCGATCCCAGTGGCCTCAAGTGTTGGCGTAGTAGTCGTTTGTTGAGTCGCACTCTATGAACAGCAGCAAATGACTACTCTCTTCTGTGTGTGTCTGCCTCTGTGTGCATGTGAGTTAGTTAGTCAGTCACTCGCTCTGTAGACCTCGTTCAGTACAGTCCACTCTGCTCTTCTCTTCTGCCTTCTCTCTCCTCTCGTTGACATATTCGCTCGCTCAACACCGACCACAACGAACACGACTCTTGGTCTTCTGGTCTGTCTGTCTCAACATCCACTTGCCAAAGTCTTGCCACAAAGTCTCAATCTAGTCTGTTGGATTCACAACTTTGGTCTACTCTCGTTCTCTCGTAGGTAAGTGCATTCGTTTCTATGTTTATTTGAGGGTGAGTGGTGCTGTGTCTTGTGCTTCCTTCTTGACAGCCATCTAATCCTGTCTGCCTTTGTTGACTCTGTCTTCTCGTTCTCGTCTCGAGCTGTCTCTCGACTATGTCATCGGTCTCTATTACCAGACTAGGTAAGTGCACTCGGACACTCGACTCAGTCACAGCACTTTGTTACTCGGTCACCTGTTCCTGTTGTCACTACCCATTTCTCTGTCTCTATGCTGTAACGCCCACTCTGACGTGCATAAGACCTCAGGCTTCTTCGCACACGCATACTACACACACAATCTCATGTCTATCGACTATTTTTATCTTGTTAGCCTTGATAGTACATAGTCACTCGACTAATCACTTTGACATTTATGCTTATCTCTTTAAATCTTAGTTGTGTGTCACTCAAACTAGACCAAGGTCATACCTCACAACTTGCTCTGTTCTGTGCCTGTGTGTGTGTGAGAGAGAGAGAGTTAGTCACTCGCACCGTCGACTTCATTGAGCACAGTCCTCTCTGTCTTCTCTCCTCTTGTCTGCCTCTGTCAATCTTCACCATCTCGTTCGCATTTCTCTAACCTTTTCCCCAATTGCTTCTTTCCAGATCTTTGCACTCCTGTCGAAGCCAGCCCTTTTTGTGTGGTCTGCTTGTACGAACGATTCAATCTTTTGGTATTTTAGTTCGAAGCACACGAACAAGATAGGAGTTGAAATGGCATCAGCAGCCACCACCACCACCACCCTCACCGGTCCTGCCCACGGAACAGTACATGAAGCGGTGGACCACGACGACCACTGTTGTCATGAGGTGATTCGACTGCTCAAGGAGACGCTCAACTACCACACGGGCGATCATCATACCTTCTTCGTGTTTGGTGCTTCTGTAAGTAGAGATTGCATTTCCGATTCTGTATGTAATGTTTGTATGATTGATTTTTGATCGATTTTAGGGCGATTTAGCAGTAAAGAAGATCTACCCAACCCTGTGGGCTCTCTTCCGTGATGAGCTGATGCCCAAGAAGACTGCCATCGTGGGCTATGCTCGATCCGCACTCACCGTTGCCCAGCTGCGTGTTCACATTGGCAAGTACATCAAGTTGAAGGATGCGAACGAGGAGCAGCTGTTTGATCAGTTTCTGCAGCACAATGTCTATGTGCAAGGGAAGTACGATGCGGCCGAGGATTTTCAACGGTTGGTCAAGACTGTGGAAAAGTTGGAACATACGGTTGATGATGGTGATGCGGTGGCGAACAATCGACTGTTCTATTTGGCGTTGCCACCGTCGGTCTTTGAGCCTGTAACCAAGTTGATACACGATTTTGTGATGAGTAAATGGTATGTCTCGTGCGACCCTATCATTCTGTTTACTAACTTGGCTCTTCTTTCTAGTGGCTGGAATCGAGTGATTGTCGAGAAGCCCTTTGGTCATGACTCGGCATCGTCCGAGAGGCTGTCCCTTCACCTCCAGTCCCTGTACAATGAAGAGGAACTGTACCGTATCGATCACTATCTCGGCAAGGAGATGGTCCAGAATCTGATGGTGCTCCGCTTTGGCAATCGCATCTTTGGCCCCATTTGGAACCGTGAAAATATTCAGTCTATTCACATCTCGTTCAAGGAACCCTTTGGCACAATGGGCCGTGGTGGCTACTTTGATCAGTTTGGCATTATTCGTGATGTGATGCAGAATCATCTGCTGCAGATCCTCTGCCTGGTTGCCATGGAGAAGCCCGTTTCGGCCAATCCCGAGGACATTCGTGACGAAAAGGTGAAGGTGCTGCGTGCCATGAAGACATTGACACTGGACGATGTTGTGCTTGGCCAGTACATTGGCAATCCCAAACTGGAGGGCGATGCTAAGTTGAGTTATCGTGACGATAAGACGGTGCCAGCTGGATCCTTGACACCGACATTTGCACTGGCGATGTGCAAGATTAATAACGAACGTTGGGATGGTGTGCCCTTCTTTATGCGTTGTGGTATGTTGTGTTTTGGTTGTGCTCTGCCCATCCACTAATGATTCTTTGATCTGTAGGCAAAGCTCTGAATGAGCGCAAAGCGGAAATTCGAATTCAATTCCGTGAAGTACCCGGTGATATTTTCGGTGGCCAGTGCAAGCGAAACGAACTGGTCATTCGAGTGCAACCCGGCGAGGCGATCTATGTCAAGTTCATGTCCAAGAGCCCGGGAATGACCTTCCGATTGGAGGAGACAGAACTCGATCTGACATATCAAAGTCGATACAAGGTGAGTTTGATCTATGGCCTGTGATCCTCTTATTAATCGTGCTTTATCCTTTAGGATGCTCGTCTCCCAGATGCATACGAGCGCCTCATCATGGACGTGTTTGCAGGCTCCCAGATGCACTTTGTCCGATCGGACGAGTTGGCCGAAGCGTGGCGAGTCTTCACTCCTCTCCTGCATGACATTGAAGGCAAAAAGATTGCCCCACTGCCATATCTGCACTCGTCCCGTGGACCGAAGCAAGCGGACGATTTCTGCATTAGCAATGGCTTCAAGTTCTACGGCACCTATCGATGGCACTTTCCCGAAATTGAAGCACAACTGCGTGAGGCAGAGTTGGCCAAAGCCAAGGCTGATGAAACCTAGGTTTAGCGCAATCTATTAATCGATTGTGTTCTGTACTGTTAGTTTCACCCGAGTATTACCACACCACACACTCTCTTCTTCTTCTTCTACATAATATTTTTCCTTATCTTGTTATTATAATATTATTCTAGTTGTAGTCAACAGTCGCCTGTACTACTATTTGCCTTTTATATTATCTGTGTCTGAGTGTGAGAATCAATTCAATTATAATAAATAATGTCTTATACGTTTGAGTTGATGTTGCCTATTCTAGAACTGTTGTACTATTTTGCAAAGTTACGCACTTTGTTGCGCGTTGTCGTCTACGTCGTCAACCGATGCTCAAGCATGCACGATCATTCGAATCTGCTTTTAGTTGTGCTTCGTGTGTCTCTCAATGCCAGTGGCTGAACTTCTGTTGATTTTCACAAAAAGAGACATACAATCATTGACTCACACATGCATCGTTGTCTGTTGACATGCACTTATGTTTAGGATACTGAGTTCCTGGTTATCCTAGCTATCGATTTAGGCAGTGTTGCGTGTTGAGTGTTGACACACATCTGCCCAAACCACAAGTTAACCAATTGGACAACTACAATGAAAACGACAACGGCAATCACAACATCAACAACCGATTGTCTTAATCGTGCCCGCTGTAACAAAAAGGCCTAGTTATCTTCAATTTGCAGGATTGTGCAACTTGTCAACTGTCGACGTCAATCTCCTTCATCTATTCATTACCCGTACAAATGAGAATCGGAAAGTGAAACAGTCCTTGCAAATATAAATGGAGATATTGCGGCACTAGGCGAGGTGTGAGATCGCCAACGAACGTGTACCTAGTGGCATGAGAATACAGTGAATACGGCGAGGTCTGCCTGAATGGCTAAATGATCGAATAATTAACGAAATCCTGAATGAAGTAGTGAACAGGGCACAATGTGGCTTAACATATTTGTTGTGTCATGAGTGCACCGTGCCGAGTGCAAAGTGAATTGCACCAATACAAGCAAAAGCACCGACAGTGAGATTTCCTAAAATAATATCTTTCAGATTCTGCCTAACTAAAGCTTTAGATCTTATTCCTCAATGAGAAATTAAAATGACTCATTCATTTTGGAATACTTACTTTCAGAATTCGGGCTTTAGAAATCAAACGAAATTGCGTTTAGGGTCAAATTATTTCTTCAAACGGCGGAAAAGAACAAATTAATAAATGAATAAATTTAACAGTAAATGATTTACCAAGAAAATAGTCGTGTCAGGAAAACAGGTTTTGGGAAATTAAAAGCTTCTAAAATTTATTTCCAAAACAACAAAAGCAAGACAAAATAGATTATATTCTATAAAACGTCCATAATTAGACTCTACCACTACCCACTCCCTCCAATATATATCTTGTTTCTTGGTGAAAATGTGTCACAACTTGGGACACTGCAAGAAAGTTTGAACCATTTGGCGCTCTTCGGTAACATACAATTAGTACTTTTCAGGAATTGCAATTAGAGAACTTGTACGTTTGGGAAGGCCAAGTGGCGCGATTCAAATTTGAATGTTTGCTTAAAATGAAAATGAGCGTCAACATATTCACAGAAGTGAGATGGTGATTTTGTGCTGGAGGAGAGCACCACACTTTAAGTGCAATCAATCTCGATGACCATGTCCGAATCAATTGCATCACTTGGTCAAGAACTTTGAACGACATTTACTGGATTGAGACCTTTAGAGTGACAATGTTGGACAGAGAATCTGACAGAAATACAATATTATTCTTGCCAAGCGAAGAGCATTTAATTTGGAACCATTCATCACCAAATCTTCGTTTTGAATAAAATGGTGAGCCATCCTCTTTGACCAGTCTTGCCACACACGAGACATTTGAAGTACATCTATCGGTGGCAGGAAAGAAAAAATCTTTTGCTATGGTACATCAGCCAGAACATTGAGGTGCAGTCGGGGCAGATCGAATGTTGGGCATTGCAACACTTGTTGTAAGGGAGCCGAGTTATAAGGCGGCAAACTTTTTCCGAAAAATGCATCCAATTGGGTCATGTCTATGCTCAAATTTTAGAGAAAAATGAGTAGAAAATTACTGTAAAATCAATAATTTTCTATGTTGTAAGGGAGGCGAGTTATAAGGCGACAAACTTTTTCCGAAAAATGCATCCAATTGGGTCATGTCTATGCTCAAATTTTAGAGAAAAATGAGTAGAAAATTACTGTAAAATCAATAATTTTCTATGTTGTAAGGGAGCCGAGTTATAAGGGTTCAAACTTTTTCCAAAAAATGCATCCAATTGGGTCATGTCTATGCTCAAAATTTAGAGAAAAATGAGTAGAAAATTACTGTCGAAACGGCAATTTTCTATGTTGTAAGGCAGCCGAGTTATGAAGGTTCAAACTTTTTCCAAAAAATGCATCCAATTGGGTCATGTCTATGCTCAAAATTTAGAGAAAAATGAGTAGAAAATTACTGTCGAAACGGCAAACTATCGATAGCCACTGTCAATGTTACACTTCGGACGAGTCTCGATGCTATTTGTCGAACGGTGTTGGTCGTGCGTCTCTTGTAGAGGTGACTTTTGTCGACCCAACTGACCCTCCGACCCTACCCTACCCTACCCTACCCTAGGGTAAGGGTAGGATAGGGTCAGCATTATTTGCCTCAACACTTCTGACCTTACTAACCCTACTATGACCCTACCCTACCCTGACCTACCCTACCTAAATTTTAGTTATGGGACAATCTGGAATGACAATTTGTAGTTTTGGGACAATTGTGGAAGGCAGTTTTGAGCTTGGGGATATTGAGAAAAACAATTATGGGTTTAAGAAGATTTGGAAATCAACTTTAAGATCGAGGACAATTAGAATACTTATTTTGGTTTAGAACATTTATGATTTATCCTACTTTGACCCTACCCTCATCCTACCCTACTGACCCTACCCCGACCCTACCCTAAGGGTAAGGGTAGGGTGAGGGTCCGAGTATTTGCCAACTCCCTCACCTCTAGTGGCAAACACTAACTTTGGCTGTTGTGTCACAACGGGCAAGAGCGCGCAATTTTTCCCGAGTTGGTTGATTAGTGTCATGTCACAGTGCAGCATTGATCACACCAGTGATGCTCTGTTACCCTTCCCTGTCTCCCTCCTCGGTAATGCATGACTTTCTACTCTGTTTGTGTCTATCTGTTTGTAAGTTGATTGTGTAACACACCTCGTATGTTCATATGTTTGAGTATGTGTGTGAATGCATCAGTGCTATGTGCATGTGCCTACACCATTGCCTTAGATAGACACATACATCACCTGCCTGTGTGTTGTTACAATTTAATGAGTTTACTCAAACATGACCACATGCATATTCTCATGCCTCGAATCGAGTTCATTCTCAATCAGGAGGATCGGTCATATGAATGTTAGTCTACTCTACTCTTTACCTAACCATAGTCTCAATCTCTCTTCTACAAGGCCAATCATGTCATTCAATCATCCCAATTGGATGCATTTTTTGGAAAAAGTTTGCGGCCTTATAACTCGGCTCCCTTACAACATAGAAAATTGCCGTTTCGACAGTAATTTTCTACTCATTTTTCTCTAAATTTTGAGCATAGACATGACCCATTTGGATGCATTTTTTGGAAAAAGTTTGAACCCTCATAACTCGGCTGCCTTACAACATAGAAAATTGCCGTTTCGACAGTAATTTTCTACTCATTTTATAATAAGGACACCTAGATTTGCTGTCTTTAGTTTGCACATTGTGATGCACAACAGCAATCCATCCACAGTTCATCATCCCATGAACGCACTTCAATATCTGTCTTTTTCCAATCAAACCAAGACACCATCCATTATCCAATTTAGTCCAACTCAACATAGCGCACACACACGCTAAATAGTCTTGCTCGCAGCTTTAGTCGCACCTTTGGTAGGGTCAAAGTGCAAAATGATCTTCGTGTGAGTAATCAGTAAATAAAGTCTTCTTTTTATATGACAAACTCTAACTATCTATCAACCAGAGCCTACTCAGTGAGTGAGCAGTGCTCAAATGCCAACTTGCTGGTCTGGTACAACTGACCCTGAATCGAAAATGCCACAAATCAGTGCATCATGGAACAGTACCCCTCTCGTTCACCACTACTGCATCCAATCCAAGTTGAAGTGCCAGTTGGTGGGACACCTGTAGTTACCATCTGAACACAACACGAACACACATCAACACATACGCACCATTTTTCACTTCTCCAATCAGATCAGTCGTGAGCCATCCACCGAATGCATCATTCAGACCACGTCAACATTGCCAATTGATCGTACAGTCAGCATGGCAAACGTAACCAATGGAAGCTAACCTTTCACCATTTCTGATTAATTACCTGGGCTGATAACTTTAGATGCGAGTATGTCTATTGAACCAGACAGACTGTGCCCGTTAAGGAAAATGCAGCATCTGTCTCACCACAGCCATGACCGACTGATGACCGAACACTCGCCACTCCACCCTGTCCCACTTATCAGATCATCACCACCGACTGATGGCAAACTGCACATTAAGTGTTTGGCCTTGAATGTAGCTCTCACCAGTCAGCCTGGCCTGTACCGAACACTGGTCATTATACTCTGTTTCATCAACCCTAACCATCTCAATGGAAGTAAACAACACATCGTCCGACTGTTGGCTAATGGTTGTTGTTTGCTTTGAGACAGCCCAAGTCTCGAACATGCAAAGTTGCACTTATGGCATGCGGTCACAGCTGAGTACTCACGGCACTCGATTCGTGGAAATCGATTGTTGCATCTAGTCCTTCACCGATGTGTACACTTTACCCTTGTTTGGTAACTCGCAGAACCCGTGGGTAACTCACCACTGTTAGTTGTTGTTGTGCCTATTCACTTGGGCTTATTGAACAGATTGCGGTCAGTTAGATCACTGAGGCTTGTGGCAGTTGAGGACAGACAATCTGCACTCAGTTGAGGCAAACCAGTGCAAGTAATCACATTTCGAGCACTGTCATTTAATTAATTTGTCAACGTGACCCGTGACCAGCAAGCACCGATCCACTTTGCAAAAACGGGTCAATTTGCACTTGGCCAATATTATAACGATCACCACTACACAAACCACACACACACAACCACATCGAGTGATCGTTTGCCCCAATTACGGCGAGGCTGTGTACAAATATGTATTTGGACTAATTGACGATAAAAATGGAAGCCCACACTAGTTGCTCCACTATTGCATTGAATGTACATATTGTGCCAATGACGGTAAAAGACTGCGCGAGTGTCTGTGTCTGAGAACAACGAACCATCACCACAATCAGCAACATCGTAGGTAGAAGGGATAAGTAATGGCAACTCAAACTCACCGAACTCAATCGAACCGACTCGAGTGTTTGGGTGTGCGAGTGCGTTCGATTCGAATTGATCATCCATTGAGTGTATTTGACAACTTACCGAAATCAATAAAAGCAAACGTAACTAGTGAACAACATGTTATTGTTTACATGTTGAACATGATTATATATAACCTAAGTGTACAACAATATGTGTTGTATTCTCTATGAATTAATGTGATAAAAAATCGTTAAATATGTGAGATGTGAGATGCACCTGAGATGAAATATGACTGCTGTCCAGTTCAAATGTAACGAACTTCGCATTGGGCGCTCAATTAGAATGATCGCTTCCTGTTCTTCAAGTCGCCCATCGAATTGGCATGCAAATTTACATTCTCTTTATCAGATTTGGCTGGCGAATGGACATTGGTCACATTCTCGTAGACATTTGGATCGATATCGGAGCAGGCGTCCGAGTTGGTCTTTGAATCATCGCCCGATTCAACCTTGGAATCCTTCTCCTGTTGGGTTAGCAGCTCTCGATCGAAGTACTCAGTTTCACGAACTTCGGTTGGATCGAACTGCGGTTGAATGAATTGAAGTACTTCTGAGTTGAGTTTTCTCATTTCCATCTGTTGTGGAGACATGTTGATCAACAAGTGGGCCTCTCTGATTTTTGGTTGAGAAGGACTCCTCTTCGTATGCTTCTTATACTTTAACGTGCGATATTCCGGGACTTGTCGCTCGACAAGCGGATCTTCACCTTTGTCTTCATTTTCTGTACGGAACCAATGTGGGTATCCGTAAGCTCTGCCTTCCTTTAAGCCCTCTGATTGCCACTTGTAATCGAACGACAGAAGCTCGATGCGCTGTTCTTTGGACATTTTCATGGCCTCGTGAGCCTCCGCGATTGCATAATTCCAACTATGCCTGGCATTCTGCCATACTTTGAACTTTGACACGGGAACCTTCTTGGAGCACTCACAGTGAGCAGTGTCGTGCATACAGACTTGCGAAAGCAACTGGTCGTAGCCGAGGAAAGGGATAATCTTGTCGGAGGCGTTCCAACCAAGACTCGCATCGAGTCCGAAGTACTCGACAAAGAATTCTTCTTTCACCTTGTATTTCTCAAGTGAATCGATCTGGGAAGGATCTAAACAAATGGGAAAATTCACAATTACTATCTTTGTTTCAGTAACAAAAAATTCAGTTCATGTCCAAGAGGACATTTATGCACTTCAAAATCTAGAACTAGTAAACTCAAAACTGAGAATTTGGATCGATTTTCGAACAGTAAGGAAAATCAAAAGTTGGACACACTAGTCTGATGTACCTTTTCCCGTAGAATCGAATGGTCTCAACCCCAAGGCTCTACGATCAACCATTGAGGAGATATCAATGATGGAACACTTTGGTAGAATTGACCCATTTTGTATTACCTCACTTCATGTCCGAGAAGATATATATGTACTTGTCCAAATCGAAAGGAATATAAAAGAATCGGCTATTTCGGCTAACTATTATCGATAGTGTTACCTATCACTGCGGTAGTAGGGGGTGGAGGGGGACATGACGCGCGATAAGATAAGAAAGTTCTTTCTACTTCTATGCTTTCTATTTCTCTGTCTTTTATTTGTTCGATAGTATCGATAGTGTCATCTATCACTCGCGGTAGTAGGTGGTGGAGGGGGACATGACGCGCGATAAGATAAGAAAGTTCTTTCTACTTCTTTGCTTTCTATTTCTCTGTCTTTTATTTGTTCGATAGTATCGATAGTGTCACCTATCACTGCGGTAGTAGGTGGTGGAAGGGGACATGACGCGCGATAAGATGAGAAAGTTCTTTCTACTTCTATGCTTTCTATTTCTCTGTCTTTTATTTGTTCGATAGTATCGATAGTGTCATCTATCACCCGCGGTAGTAGATGGTGGAGGGGGACATGGCGTGTGATAAGATAAGAAAGTTCTTTCTACTTCTTTGCTTTCTAATTCTCTAACTTTCTACTTCTCTGACTTTCTACTTCTCTGTTTTCTATTTGTTGACTGACTAAGTCAATTTCTATTTGACATTTTGGGACTCTAGCAGGATCTAAATCAACACAGAATATCCTACTTGATCCCTAGAACAAAAATCCAAACAGAAATGTCTACTTGACAACAAGAACCCAAAATAGAAACAGAGTATTCTACTTACTTATGATACTCTTCCTGTGGTAATGTGCATATCTAGGATCAGAAGCCACCATTGCGGGCCAGAAAGGAGATCCCTCCACCTGAGACCAGACTAGATCGCCAATTTCGAATTCGCCATCAGATAGTTGAACATTCTTGATACGGTTGATTCGCTCTTGGGGCTTGCCTTTGGGATAGGTTGGAATGCTTAAGTGGTCGAGATCGTATGTGACTTGTTTGGTGATGAGTTGAATCTTCTGTTCAGGTGGAACAAACTTGCCGATTGTCGAAATGTCGATAGTCTTGGCCTTCTTGGATCGCTTGGCAGATGGTGCCATGATTCGGTAAGCGAAAAAATGGTGAAAAACGATGAAATTCTTCAGTAGAATTGTGATGATGATGGTTGCTTGCAGTAAGTAGAACACATCCGTTCAGGTCGAGAGGTAGTAAGCGAATGATGTGAATTAAAGATGGCGTCTTCCTCTGCCGCTCCCTCCCCTTAGCAACAGAATTGATGGCTATGTGCAAATAGTCGGTTGTGTGTTAATAGAACAAAGTGCGTATATGCGGTAATTATTCGGGTTTTGACCGGACAAAGTTCATAGATGACATCTCGGACACGGACTAAGTCGTTCCAAAATGGGTCATTTTTGGAAATTGTTCCAACAACGATATCTCCGCAACGGTTAGTCCTAGAGACTCGCGGTTTCGACCATTCGACACCTCGATCACGAATGCATCAGACTAGAATGTTCGACTTTGTCCAAAAATATTCGAATTCCAGGAAATTTCAAAAATGCTGAGTTTGACGTTTACCTCGATCAAAAGTTCAAATCCTATGCAGTAGAGAGTCCTGAATTTGAATGTGAAGTTAAATTTGTTCTATCGATCCAAAATCGATCCAAATTGCAGTTTAGAGTTCGCTTTGATTAAAGTAAAGTTCATATGTACTAAAGGGTTATGAGTTCGATTGTAATGTTAAATTCTTTCTGATTTTTGACTGGCCAAACTACATAGATGTCTTCTCGGACATGAACAATGTAGATCCAAAATGGGTCAATTTCCCAAAGTGTTCCAACAATGATATCTCTGCAACGGTTGGTCTTAGACACTCGGAATTTTCACCAGTTGACTCTTCTACTACAAATGTATCAGACCAGTATTTTAAACATGTTCGAATTCGAACTGGATAATCGAATTCCTGGATATTTCTAAAAATCTTAGTTTTCTGCTTATCTCGATTAAAAGTTCAGGTCATACGTAGTCGATTGTCCTGAATTCGAAAGTAAATCTAGATTTGGTTCAAAGAAATTGCTTTCGTTCTAAAATCGTTACAAATACTTGTTTTTGTACATCTTACCAACGGTTGATCGTATAGTCTTGGGCTTTTTACCATGCAACTTGCCATGCAACTATACTAGAATACGTTAAAGAGTGGTGCTTAACCTTATCCGGGCTGCTTAAACCAGGTGGACAGTGGTAGACCTTCAAGAGAAAGATAAAGATTAGCATTTGAAAATAAAAACTTGCTCAGGTTAATAGTTCGAAGTAGCTGTTCTGGTTACTTTTTAAATAGTCGAACCGCACAATGTGGTTTATGCAAAATATTTAATAGTGATGGATGTTCGATGACAAGTTTAGTATGACAGAGATGATGACATCAGAGCAGACTGTGACATTGTTTCGGCGTGATTACTTGCTGTCCACTGGATGGCTGAAATGTCCACGATAGATTGAAAAAGAGGAAAACACAACGTTGACTTCGAATTGAGTTTGAGCACGTCAGCAAACAGCCATTGACCAAAGTGCCGTTGTTGAAGAGAAATCGAGGATGCTAATTGAGCGATTGCTTATCGGGACAAGTTCGCAATTTCTAAAAAGACAAGGGAAAGATGGTCAGTGAAGGCTAGGTATGGACAGGACAAGTACCTTTGTGCGACAAATGAACTAAACAAAGGTGTTGTTACGGGAAAGGTGATGAATGCACAGTCCCGTAGCGAGAGCGGGACGAGAGGGCGAGAGAACAAGGTTAGGACAGTGGTTAGACTGAACGATTTACTTGGTCTAAAGACTGAAAGTACAATGATCAGGACTGACAATGGTCAGTCCTTATATACACGAGAGAGGTGTACTGTGACAGTAGAGAGGACAAGAGCTGACTCGGATGAGTGTACATCGAGTGGTCACCGCTATTCGGTGTGATTGGTCATCGTGTCATTGACTAACATGTTGTACAGACTAAGCTGAGGTGTCTTATGAGCTGTCCCTGTCGAGATGGCCAATGATGCGGCGTCGCTAGTGGTGTTGCCAATAGTTTGGTAACAGGTGTTCTGTTTTTATAGTCGATGGGTGATATGATGAAGCCACTGGTAAAGACACCTACGATGGCAAGAGAATGTGGAAAAGTTAGTGTGCCAAATCGAGCAGAGTGCCCCGGCACTAGTAAAACAAACTAACAGTGAACCCAACAATTAGACAAGTAGTGCCACAGTGCTGCAACGGTCTAAATGTTGGTTGAGCCCATCAAAGTGAGTGCATATGCATTGCCGACATGTGGTCGAATGAATTATGAGGAGTATAGCACTACATGGCATTTGTGCACTGCAATGGGCACATTCATTACTGAATGGCAAGCTCAGTTGCAGTTTTGATGATTCAATGTTGTCACCACATTTGTTGAGCTGGTTTGGCTTGTCATGTTATGACTATGCAAATGCAATCGCTCACCTCGATTGTGATTTATTTATTAATTTCTGCCACTCGTGGTGCTTCCCACAATACACTTCATCCTCACGCTCAGTCCATAGTGTCTCCATAGTCCATGCAGCTTGTTAATTGCCAAACTATTACCAAACGAATTAGTCGAGGAACTTGGTGCAACTGCTGCTGGTTGGACACTTGCACGAGTTGTTATAGTTCGAGGCCACGATGAGAACTGTTAAAGTGCTACTGATTGAACGAGTCAATTGTCCTTTGGGCTATGATGTGCGCCAATGCGATGTGAGTCAATTGTCCTTTGGGCTAATAATGAAGTGAACAATATTAAACTTGTCACATGGTGGGGAGTGAGGCACCGAGTAATTCCGTTTACAGTTAGTACGACGACATTGACACAGTAACTGACAATGCCTCAGAATATCGACAAAATGTGGTTGGGTTGGCACTGTTTGATGGAGCACGTAATGACCAGATCAAATGAACATGTACACGGTGACAGTATATGCGCTTCAATGCGGCCACCACATTAAAGTTGAATAAGTCCACACTGGAGACTGGACTACAGGAAGGAAATAGGCGCCAATAAGTGGTACTCACATGATGAAGTAACGAGGCAGATGAACATCGAGTTCGGATGTGTGGCTCACATTTTCCTTGGTGATCAGTCTCTGCAATAAGTGTAACAGAAAGTTTCTCAACACGAGCACACCTCAAACACCACATTGACACTTTCTGTTACTAGTATTCATTGGCCGTACAGAGCAAGACCCGCTGCTGGAGCAAAGATGGCTGCTACTATTTCCTCTTTAACGTGTCTATAGTCAACGGTGGCAATCTACTGATTGCGGTGTTGGAGCAGTAGGTGTCATCATCAACACCATCCTTGCTCTGCGCCAAACATTACAGTGTTATACTCGACAAAACTAGTGATTGTCAATTGGTTAGTGTTGTTTGTATGCGGAACATTTGGACATTTACTTTCAAGTGACCGCTCACCAACGAGTTCATTAACGCAAGTCATTTATACTGAGTTTGCAACAATTGAACATCATTGCCATCATCATCGTCTGGTCAATGCTACTAAAACCGATCATCCAACACCAAAAACTTCACCAGTTTTTTCTTGTTCCGAGAGCTGCAAAGTAGAGCGAGTTTTGAGCAAAATGGTTGATTGTCTTAATCGAGTTGACCACCACAATCGATTTTTAGTTTGGTTGTACAGTTCGATGACAGTGACTAAAAAATCATATTCGAAGCACTGTAATTCTCATCTGATTTGTTATCATTATTTAGTGAGACAGATGTCTGAAATGAGTGAACCATCACCCACCACCGCTCGCTCACCTGAGACTTTTCCTTTGGACACAATCTCCTGAGCACTGTCACACTGAGACAGTCATTTTGTGGATGTTGTTCAGTCTCACTCTCGCATAAATCGCGATCACTGGCTGTTGCTTAGAATGACCGAGTTGAGTGATGCTTGTTGCATGTGGCCCTTGTGTTACGTTCCCTGACCAACCATTTCCGACTTGTCTACCGGCGGTACTCATTGTGACGAGTGCCACTTTACCAAAACTCGAATCTCTTGTGGTGTGTTCTTTTTACTAGTGGCAGTGTCAATCCTCGGGCGACAATTTCTCACTCATATATTCAGTCATTTAAGTGCTACATTATGAAGAGTGAATTACGAGTCTAAACCGCCATTTAGTTATGGAGATGATTGCACCAAACAGTGAACACAACAACACAGTGTACGATGTACAACTGTACATGTCTAGCTTTACTGGTTGCCATTCACCAGACAGACCAGAGGTTCACTTTGTACACGAAACTATTTTTTGCCTGCCACTCAAACAAACACATCCACATTAATACAGCCTGACTCGAACTGCCAATTGGCCACTCATTCATCAGTACACGTGTTCCAGTAGACTATCGTGATGCGCATCTATCGAGTGATCTATTCCAATCTGCCTGTGGTATCACTTGTTGTCATGACCATATGTACATAATGTTTCAGACCGTCGAGTAGTCTCTCTGGTCTTCTTATTTCTTCTATTTTTATAGCGTTCTTATCGTGGTTGTATTTACAGCTTTTACCACGAGACAATTTCATACTCTTTTTTCGTTGATCGATTCTTCATTGTGTTCGAGTCTGTTATTGACCAAGCCAACACATTGCAGTCCACAGTCCAACGCACACACGAACAAACTTACTACCACTGACAATCTCACCTTACTGTTCTCAGTGTTATGAGACGATTGGGTAGGTTATGCAGAATGGACTGAGAAGCAATTGAGATTGGCTGTGAGAAGTTGTGGCTTGTTCAGGGATGTGTGATATTCACGCTTCGGTATCGATCATTCGTCAGCAATGAAACGAACATTGTCGAGAGGAAAACAACCAAATCGAATAATACCGCTCTAAATGAGTGTCCAATTGTGAGGTGCGCTATTTGTGCGTGAGGTGCGAGATTGCTATCGAGACCGAAGAGCCTGTTGATTGAAACAATTGTCTCTGACCCAGCCCAATTAGTCCCACGGCCAACACGCAGCAACACGCAACAGGCCAGTTTGGCGCCATCAGATCCTCGATGGAATGCACTTGTCCTGCAAGTTGTGAGCACTCAGTGAAGTGTTAGGGATAATGTTGTGTGAATTGGTCATGGCGTTAGAGTGATATTCTGTAAGACAATTGTGTGAACTGAATTCGGTATTCCAACACGGTGGCAATTATAATGAAGCAGTGGATAGAGATTACCAGTATGATTATGATCTGTGAGTAGATGGTGCAGACAGTCCACTTGGATTCCGACTTTCTAGTCACTTGTTTGTGGCAAATGGCAATAACTAGATGCAAAGTAGATATTTTCGCATTATTCGGATTTAAGTGCACATAGCCATGAAACTCCATAAACGTTTGAAGGAGAGCACTACTGCCCACCACTACAATGGTTAGTTCAGATAGCGTTTCGTCAGACTCGCCGACTAGCACATCGTGCCGTCATTGCCAGTTCGAGTTAGAGTTCGAGTGCTCTATCCTTCAATGTATTCCACTCACATGTACAATGTACATGTTGATCTGTTGGATTCTGGATGGATCAACATCGTACATTGAGTGAACGATTTCACGCAACAATTTGTTTACTGGGCAAGGCAATACCCGATGGCACATTGCATTTCCACTGATTGATCTGTTGCCTAACAAACCGCCGACTCTTCCCCATTGGCAGCAGGGCTGCTCTGTTTGTTGTTTTTTGCCTAGCTTGCATTGCATTGGTCCACACCGAAAGCGGATTTCTCTGCAACGCTGTATGTGCCATTAACGGTGCAGCACTGTGAATGTCCTCATAGCCGACAGACAATTGACCTTTGTAAGAGTTTAACTTGGCTCAACTAGTCTGTGCCTTGCTAGCTGCACAAGCTAGTGCATTTGCATTCGCCATTTGGTGACACATTTGAATGTTTTCGCGAATGGTTCGCTATTTGATCTTGTCAGACCCGACATCAACCCGACATTACATAGCCAATAAGCAGATAACACTATTCAGTCCACACACCGGTCACAAATACCGAACTGGCAGCAAATCACAACTGTACAATGGCAGACTTGGCAGTATCCAATGCTAGTCCTGATGATCAGCCAACGACTTGTCCAAGTGCTCTTCAGTACCCATTTGTCAAATGTCTCAGTGCAAGCAGTGGACCCTTCCACCAGGTCCCAATTAAGTCTTCAAGCCAACTCGCACCCAACACCCACGTTTGTCCATATCGTCAACACAATCTCAAGCCGCATTGGATTCACAATAGGCACGGCCACCGCTACCAAACACCGATCATTGTGGCAGTCCACTATTTTCTCTTCTCTTCAGATTTCTATAGTCACAATAAATACCCCATTTCAAGTAGTCCATCATTATTTCTCACCTGTCCACAGCTATAATACAAACAAGTGGCTTTATGATGAAACATATTTATTTCACAAAGTAATGAGCTAGAGTTGACCAAGAGACGCACCACCAACACTGAGGCAGGGTGCCACAAATAGCTTCAAACTCTTCCGTAGTGTTACATCGACAGTGGCCATCGATAGTTGGCCCACCAGTTCAAAGGGTCACAGTGCCGCCTGCAATTGGTTGAGTGTTCTGCCTGCAGAATGCATCTCTGATGGGACAATTACAACACTGATGTACCATCTCACAACCAGCAGCATACGAATTGGTTCGATCGGTCGGACAAAGTGTTCGAATATGTCACTTTGCACATTGTCGCGCTGATTGTTGTTGTTCGATGAATGTACACTCCTAAACTCGGTTTGCTCCGTCTCACTGTCTGCAAAGTTGAACTGTTAGTGAAAAATAACGTGTCTTGCACAGGCACACTGCCACACTCAGTCAGTCCTTGTCAGTGTTGCTTTGGTGCCTCTCTCTCTGCTCTTGTTTTGTTGATCGTTGCTGTTGATCGACACAGCTTTCTACTGTTCCAAATCTTGTGAGCCAGATTCAACCACGTCTCCACCTGTGCGTCTTCTTCCAGCTGACTGTCACTCTCTTCTTGCCTGTCCAGTCCAAAGTTGTTTCCCCTTTTCTCAACTAAAACTTAACAATAATCTCTGTTTTTTTGCTTCAGAGAATGGCTTTCGTCTGTCCGCACTGTGCATTTGAGTTTCCCACACGTGCCGAACTGATTGCACATGCAGAGGCTGTCTTGCCTGGAGTGATGGCTCAAATTGCACGTGACCAGGACGAACTTGCTCGTCTCGAAGCCCAAGCAGCTGCTATCCAAGCCGAAGTTGAGGCTTTGGACCAAGAGATAGCTGCACTCCAAGCAGCTCTAGAGGAAGAGGAAGTAGCCGTTCGTGCCCGAATAAAAAAGGGGCGTTAAATGTTGTAGTTGTGTGTCACTATTTCATGGAAAGATTTCCAATAAAATTCATAAATTGTCATTGTCCAGCAATATATAACGAATAGGATTTGTCAATTGAAAGTAGTAATTATCTTCAAATGATCGACAATTGATTTCACTGTATTGATTGCAATTGAACTCACATAGAGGGTTGTCAGTGAATGCAATAAACAAACTGACCCAACTCACTTGATGTAATAAACGATGTGTCAATGACGAAATCATACTCGCTAACCCGAAGCTAAATGAATGACTCAGAACAATGACAGTGACAATCGTGTTGATGATGGCGATGATGATGATGTGACTGCATTTATGCACTTGGGCGAGTGTCACAAAAAGTATTTCGGTTCCATGGATCACTCGCCTCCTCAACCGACGACAAACATCATGATTAGCACCCTACTCGATAGTATCACTTGAGTCACTTGAGTGAAAGTGACTCCCACTTCACATTCTCCTTGTCATCTGTATGCGTTAGCATCTGTCAATCGCCTTTGACCGACAGACTGTCTGTGCGCTTTGCATAAAGCACACAAATTCACTGTGCGAGGACACTTGCAGGAGAACACTGTACACTGAATGGTTGTTGTGCACGAAGTTTGATAAAAACGATCTCATTACGACAAGCAGACAACGCCTTCTTCACTCGTATTATTATATTACATAACATAGAGATGAAGATGACATAATAGATTGCTTTTAGGTGTGTCAAGGAAGATGAAGAGAGATGACTAGAGCTAGAGTTGTTGCAATGAGCCAGTGAGATTGACAGAGTGGTGTAGGTGACATGAGAACGAGTGCAGTACGATGAGTAACAAAATGAAATGCACAAGACCGTGTGTGCATGTGAGTATGCGTCACTGGACATATATTAAGCGACAAAGGTGACTCGATCAAATTGATGCACAAATCAAATTAACCGAGAGAGACAAGATGCAGCTAATCAACCAATCAGTTTCACTCCCCGTCGTAATATTCGTTGACGAGTGGCTACACTTCTTCAAGATAAGTTCATTGTACCTTGCTAAACAAGTACCTGTAAGCTGCTGTCTGCTATTGCTCGGGCTTAAAAGCATTCCGTTGGTGTTGGTTTCGTCAACTAAATAGCAGTGTTCGTGTGCACAATTGGATTGGTCTATTTGCTCTCTGTGCTAATTGGCCGATTTGTAATGCAAAGTAAATTGGTGCGTGTTGGCCACTGGTCTCGCTGTCTAAATGACATTGCTCGCGTGCATAATTGGTTTGGTCTGTGTGCACTGACTAGTGGTTAAGAAGAAGCAATGGCAAACCACAAGCTATACCTGAAAGATCGAAGAGCAACTGGCAACAAGGCCAACTCGATGCACTGGTGGTTGTCCAGCCAAAAGATACACAATACTCAACACAGATGCACAACACATTGTCTACCAAATGCATTCTCCACTCACTGACAGTTGCATCAAGTGTGTGTCATCCATGCGAGAGATAACTCAACTCATTTGCTTTTTATGAAGTTGATTACACGTAGTGGTGATACTGTTCTGGTTGAGGTGCAAGTGTTGATTGACGAGTGGTGCATTCGGAGAGTGCCATTTGATTGCTTTGGGCAGTGATGCGACTGGTGGTGGTGGAGTTTGATGGTGAAAATCGAAGAAGGCTGTGTCTTAGGTAGAGTGAAGACCGAATTCAATTGATACGGAAACTTGTTGAATAAGAGTCTCAACTGAGCAAAAAGCGAACTTAGAACGTTCTGTGAAATTGTCGCTTAATTCTGTGGCGAACTACCCAGAACTAGGACATATTGGCCGAATCACGCCTCTTTACAAAGTTTCCCGGTGCTTGGTCATTCGATTGGCTCTTTGTTTGAGTGACAGTCAATACTTTCACTGTCCTGTCTCATTTACAATTGGAGCCTTGATTTACTAATGTTGAACCATGCCAAGCCGTGCTTGTCAAGTTGGTCAGTTTGCCATGGTCGATTTGTAGCCCGACTGAGCAAACACTCAAGTTGTTTGTCGGTGTTGAATTGTATCCTATTTGTGTTTTTTTTTTGCGCAATGCATTATCGTGCACCACCATGACAGTCATCAAAAGCGGTATGAACAAAATGGTCAGGTGAACTTGTTGTGTAATACAACCAACAAAGTAATCAGGCGGCCAAATAAAAGGACACTGGTTTGCTCTATGTCGAGCAACTTTTTTATTATACCAAATGCGACTTATCATAAACAAGTGATTTGTGATCATAAAGTAGTTTTATTATTATTATTAATTAAAATTATAAATAATGATTAAGTGGGTTATAACCTAACCCTATATGTGTGTCCTGTGTTTGTGTGCTAGCTAATAATAATATATAAAAATGCAACGGGCCCAAATATAAATGTAATGCCAAATGTAACATTCAAAATGTGTGTGTGTTATATTAAGAAGAAATGACTCTACTCTACTGATTGGCAGCCTAGAGTAGAGTTGGGAACTACAGTAATTCCTGGACATAGCGCGACAGGCACTTAGCGCAAAGTGAGGGGCGCATCTGAGATTCTATCGATAGTTTTGATATATCGATCATCACTGTGGCATCGATTCCAATCCAATTCGGATTCCTCCTCTCTGTTATTCTCATCGTGGAACGATATTCTCTCCTCTTTTTCATATCTCCTTTTTGTTTCGCCAACTTTGGCCATCTGATAATGATTGAAGCTCCGAAAAGAGATCGCTCTGATATGTTGACAACAATGAAGATACGAATACCGAATGAAAATTCCGGCGAAGTTGATTGGAAGACCAAACTTGAAATCGCAAATGATGTAATTGACAACAAACTACGCCAATGCAAAATTGCTCGCAAATACAATCAGATCGTCGCTCGTCATCGGCCACCAGTGCTTCAATTGGCAGAGGAGAAGTGCTATTTCTGGTTATGCGAGCAGAACTGCAAAGGCTTTCCCACTAATAAACGACTGATAACCGCCAAAGTGAAGTGGCTTCTCAACCCATTTCAGCAACAGCTTGGGACACCAGAATTCAGATTCACTGGTTCGATTGGTTGGTGGCACGGCTTCTTAGGACAGTTCAATTTAAAAAAGTACAAATAAACAAACAAACAACTCTTGAGTAAACTATTGTTAAATTCAAAACATAAATTTGTCACAAAATTATTAATTGTAATTGTTTGTTTACATTTTTTTATAATTGTAACCGTACACAGAAATCGTAACTAAACTTAATTTTAAATTAAAGTGTGCGAATAATCGAGTCCAATTTGCGCTAAGTTTGTGAAATTTCGTTTTAACTTCCACTTTGCCTCGAACTTAACGCTCGCGCTATGTCGAGATATGCTAGATGAAAGGCTGCACGCGCATGCGCATTGTTCCAAAATCTGCCGTACCTTCCACTGTACCTCGACTTAGCGCAAGAATTTCTCGGTGGCTTCTGCAGGACTAACTGTACTTGAGTGTAAGTACCACTTGTATAATTTCTACAGAACAACCTTCCCGACTTTTCCGACATTCTGTATACTAGTTGCACGACCAAGAGGACATGTAGCAGTAATAGAGCCGATTGCGAACGACATAGTTGGCCTTCGACTCTGACTTCGAATCTGTTGAAACTGATATGTTTGTTGAGACCAGCAATGATTTTGGCTACAAAGGTTCTTGGCCTTCCCTTTTTCCTGTACGGCGTCAACTGGGATTTGACGTGCAGTTTCGATCAACCCAAGCAAATTTTTGACTCATTTTATGTCATACTATGAGAATAAGTCATACTCATTATATGTCATCATTCGTCTGTAAAATGGGTCAAAAAAATGGTCATAGTATGTCATAATATGAGTAACTGCAGAATAGCAGCAGCAGCTCGGGGGTCGCTCACATAGTACGTAACTATTTTGTTATCGGTCCCTCAAACGTTTATATTCATTAATAAGCAATTTATTTAAATAACACAAATTACAATGAGAAAATGAATAAACTAAGTGTTTACAAATTAGGGAAACGATCACTCTCATAAGTGACTATGATAAGTCAATGACATAATGAAATAATAACACATTAATCAGACAAATCTTAATCATTTCGTCGAAGGACAAATGCTAAACGATGAATTGGAATACGATTAAGAGATGCTGGACTTGGTGAAACGAGGTGAGATGGGAAGAAGTGAAGTGATGATTGATTTGACTTTGATTTGTGTAGATATTGGTCAGGATAATTATAATGGAAAGACAATTGACGGGAATTCGATGTAGATAAGAGATCAGATGATAAAGTTGACCAAATTCTCCAAACAGCGAATTAGGCAAAACAACCAAACGTTACTGAAATGACATAGTCATTAGTGGAAATCAAAACAATAAAATGTCACAATTACTTTCAATTGAATTTTACTTGGAACTTGATATTTTGAATCATGGATAACTTCAATTAATCAAAATGTGAGCTCACTAGTTCTGGGTTAAAAGCAGAATCAAGCTCAATCAGCTAATGCGAAAAAATCGTATGCAAATTGAAGATTGCATCATCGAGATTGGGATTCGAGTGTTTCAGAAACAGGCTAAAGGGTTCTTCTTTCTTCTGATACTTCTGAGGAATCGTAAAAATTACAAAATTACAAAACTAATTTAAATTAAAACAATAGACTTGATTTACCAAGTGTGGCTTCGATTACAGTTGATTAGAGATATGTTGATTGAGCCACCAAAAGGCACGATTTTTTCTCCAAAAATGATTAAATTTAATTCCCGCTAGGTGATAAGGAAAGTTCCAAGTTGATAAAGTTCCATAAAGTAGAGTTTTGCAGGAGAAGAATCAGTCAGTTTTGTCATTTTGACACAAAGTCCACAGTTGACAACAAATACACATTTTACATTGATCACACAAACACAGTGAATTTAGTTATTCAAAACACAAACTAACGATATACACAATCATCATAATTCAGTTGATTTGTTATGATAATTAGTGCAAAATACCAGAAATTGAAAGGAAGGCAATGTTAGACACAAACACACAGGCGACAGGAGGCCCCTCACAACAACACAACTCAACAGTTGAGTCTCAACTGCCAAAAGCTGAAAAGCCAACTGCCAGTGAGAGTGAAACACTGACTATCGATAGAACAATCGATACTCATAAATTCTTTAACTTATGTATTTTTTTAAACCCGAATATATTCAATTACATTATGGTTTAATTTCAATACATATCGGGGCTAGCAATTCCATTAATTGTCCGGACTATTTAACTGAACAATTACCGGACTTACTATCCGACCAATTGTCCTGACTAAATACCCGAACAATTACCGGAACCAACTATCCGACCAATTATTGGGCATATATCCCTGATTAATTGATAGATTTAGATTGGTATTATAGTTAATCTTATAAGATTCTAAAAGAAAATGATATGATCATTTTATGTCATATAACCAGATATAAAAATAATGAGTAAAGATGACCAAACATGAGAGAATGAGAAAGTATGACAAATAAAGACTCATCCAAAAATGAGTATGTCTCTTTATGTCATTTAATGACATCAGCTCATTATTTGGATTGCCTGGGAATCGATGAGAAGGAAATAATTGAAGTAACCACCGGGAATGTTTGGCATTTTTGCAACACTGGGACACAATTTCAAACTGTTGATCACAGAAGTACTTGACCGCACATTTGTGCGGGCTGGATAAAATTGCGGTCTGTGCAATGAAAGACGTAGCATGTCAATACTCAACAGTCAAAAGTGCACAAATAGACTTACGTGACAAAATATCCACAAAGATGAACTGCGTCTGTGTCTTCTTCACCAGTTTACCCATCGAGTTTGCCAGGCTTTCGCTTCTCCTTGCTGATGTCGATGTCGTTGAAAGTGGAAAACGTCAGAAGTGGGAAATTTGTAGAATTTTCCAACCTGTTCGACCGGCAATCTGGTAGATAGCCACTTGGCGCAAATCACAGGATTAGTCAAAACATATCGAGATGGACATAATTTCACTATTAGAAGACAACAAAGCAACATTGCGAGCCTATTCGGTATAATAGATGCTAATCGATCTAAACAAGTGCACAGAGCACTCTTTACTTGGGTAACGGTTGCGGTGCTTGTTTTAGGAGAGGACAAATGTGGTGGAGATGGAGAAGAGTGCAGCAGTGCTTAACGAGCAGAGGTGACATAAACAAATGGTTGAAGGTGAGTGACCAGCAACAAGACAACTGATGATGCGACTGTTTTAGAGCGAAGTCGAGATGCCGATTCTATTGAAGCTCGGTATTTATACTATAGAGCATGAGCTCCCTCTAGCTGGAGAAGTGAAAGCTCGCTAATTGACCTTCGGTCGAGTATGGTGAAGTGGCACTTGGCAATAAGCACCGAACGTCGGACATGTCGGGTAAGGTTGTTCTGTGGAAATAACACAACTGGTACTTACACTCAAGCAGTTCCCGCTTTCCCACATTCGCGGTGCACAGTGGTCTGCCCTTCTCTGGGTCGAGTCAATCCTTCTGCAACAAGTTCGTATCGGTGCGCTCGTTAATTGCCAGTGAGACCACGAGTTGAGCACTAGTTGCACTCAGCCAGCATCAGAAGCGTCTCACATTGTTCTATCAACAAACACTTTGATACACCATGTTTCATCGCACCGATTCTCCTTAACAATGGGCAAAACAGAGGCACACAGCTACACTACTAACAAGAGAGTTAACAAGTGATATTAACGCGTGTGACATGCCTAACTAGTGGCCATCGTATCATATCAAAATGGTCACCTCAATGGTAGTGATGCGATGCAATCCTACGAGCACAAGCAAATAAGCACACACATACAGGGCATCCGGTGGAGAGTAGTAGGTTCAAACATACAAATGGAAATGTGCGTCTTATGACGATGATAGCAACAAATGCTCATTGCCAACCGTACCTATTTACCGTTCTTTATACCTCAGACAAGTGACAAGAGTAGCACGATCCACCACCGGTAGGGGTTAGGTCCTCAAATTGACAATCATTGCCTGGGCAAATCAATGCCCTGCGATATATTCACTGTTAATTTGTGTCTGCTTGTGTCGATACAAACAGATCGATAACTTAACCCTTTGCTTTGTATGTCACTGACAGTAATGGAAAACATCAAGAGCAGTAGTGGCACTGGTCTCGCTGACTAAATGAGGGTGCTTGTGTTCACACTTGCTCTGGTCTGTCTCCACAGAGATCAAATTGGCCGATTGGTAACGCAAAGTTAATTGGTTCGAACTGGCCACTGGTTTCGCTGACAAATTGCTGTGCACGAGTAAATCTCAGCTGTTTTGTGCCCACTCGAACTTTCTCTCTCAACTAGTGGCCATCTACGCCTGTGATGTCACTCTGCGGCACAAAACCATAAGCCATAAGTTCTCTGTTCTCAATGGCCACTCCCTCGATGCACCTCGTGGTACAATCTATTGCAATCTAGTGCAAAGTGGTTGTGTTCAAACCTTCTCTGCACTCTCGGCATGCACAAGCCAACCACTGGCTCAATCAAAGTATTCGATCAGCAACCAGACTCGTCACATCTCAATGTGCTACTATTGGTTACATTAGTCCTTTTAACATTAAAAAGTCACCTTTCAAAAGACGATATATTTTGTACTGCCAAAGTACAGTCTTATCAGATTTATCGCTACTGCTTCAAGCTGCTTTCTTTCATTCACAATACAAAATATAACGTCCACTTTGAGTAGTGACTTATTTAAGTTAAAAGGACTAGGTTACATGCCTCAAAACATTTGTCTCTCACCTGTGTTTACCATTGGTGGTACACTCACCAACACTGGCATTTAGTCAATGGACTGAATGGCACTCAACTCGGTGAACTATGTCAATTTTTAGTGCCATTTCTCGATTTGTCATCTCTATCTTACCAACTGTTTTTAGACATGTGCTATCAACTGAAGCATTTCACTGGCAATTTTATTCCTCCACAAGCCGTCTCTACACATACTGGAAGAACCTTCCTTTGGCATGTACCCACTGATACGCAGCTCAATCTGACAGTACATGGCCAATCTCTGTGAGAAAGAACATAACACAGTGCTGGACACTTGTCGCTTTTTGTTCACTAACTCAAGCTTCAGTACATCCAACTCGATCAACCAATCCTTGCGCAACTGAACACTTTCTACTTTCATTCTCAAGATATGCATGATTCGACACAATTCGCATCTACGCCCTTGCCAATGTCAACACTCAGACTCGCGAACCACAGTCCCTTGCATATGTGAAGCGAACGGATGAATACAATGAGGAAGTGGAGGACTGAGGACTGTTTGTGGAACCCGAGTGGAGATGCTGCACTGTTTCTCGTGTCATTTGAAACCATTTAACCGGTCACTGAAGTGCTCCTAGGCAGACAAACTTTGTGATCATTCCATTGCAATTGCTGTCCTCAGCTGACCAGTCAATCTTGCTTCTTCCTATCACCTGCAAACAGTGAGGCATTTGTGCTTGAAGGAGTGCGTTCGACTGGTCAAGTGATGGAAGCCTTACACTTGTGTGTGCCTGTGCTCACCCTCTCACAATGTCAGTGCACAAAGGCCACCAACACCAAACAAACACCAGATCACAACTGTCCCTCTTGGGTGACAGGTCTGACAGTGTCCAGTCCAGCTGCTTCTCTGTTCTGCACATCATCTTTTCCGAGTGCTCCTCAATGCTCACCTGTCACCTGTCCCAGTACAGTTTTTGTATGTTTGGTTACAGTTCGATCTGTCCAATTGATAAATATCGATAAATTGGTAGCACATTGCAATGCGGCTGAAATGATTCATTCACACGAGCTATTTGAGACTTTTGATAGACCTTGACACGCACACAGTGGATGTTTTGACCAAATCGAACATCATATTCCAATTTAGGACACTCAAAAACATATGATTTGAACTTTTGGTTGAGATAAACAAGAAACTAAACTCATCTTCGAAATCACCTGGATTTCGAATATAGTTAGACAAAGTTGAACATCGTATTCTAATACATTTTTGTTCAAAGAATCGAATGGTCAAAATCCCGAGTCACTAGGACATACCAATGCAGAGATATCAATGTTGGAACAGACTCTGAAAATGACCCATTTTGGATCGATTCAGTTCATGTCCGAGATGTCATCGATGCACTTTACCCGGTCATTTCAAGTGCGCATGCACAGCTTCGTTTGTCAGTTGGACAACACCAGATGTGACAAACTTGGATGCGATCTTCTAAATATGAACATTTCTCTAGTGCGCATGCGCCACCTCTAACGTGGACAATCTGAGGCCCAATCGTCAAAATTTGCAACTTTTTCTAGTGCGCATGCGTATCTTGTAATGTTGGCTGATAAGAGTTTATCAACCAAATGTCAATGTTTATCAGATACGCATGCGCAGTCTTAAATTTAGATATAAATTCGAGTATTAGAAATAGATAATAACAAATGTTGTTTTTCTTTTTTTAGTTAACCTTTTTTGTTGTTGTTTTTGTTTCATTACGTCTGTGACCGTCAACCTAAGCAGACGTGCCTCTCTGACCTTTCTCTAAATTGTGCTTTGACTTAACTCACTCGAATACTCTGTCCACTACCAGTCTCTGGCTCAATCGTGTCTCAAGCCTTGTCAGCATTCCAGCGCATCCTCTCCCTGGCTCGTCTCGATCTCAAGAATGTCATCCGAACAAGATTCTGTCTCGCAAGGTAAGTGTCCACTTTTCTCCTCACTCTGTTTGCTTTGTATGTTAGTATGCATGTTGCCCAACACAGACACAGTCGAAACGTCTCGATTCGATTGTTGTTCTGCTAGGTTTATTTACATGTTTCAGTTGTTGCCTTTGTCTGCTTATACTTTTAGTGAACCTGATCAAAGTGAGCAAAGTATAAATGAGGAGTGTATGTCTCTATCTGCATTGCTTCATTAGTGTCACAAGAAGACATTCTCTTCTTTGTACTGCACAGTCAGTTCAGGCCAAGTAGCGTTCTTACAATGCGATTCATGAGCAATCAAGAATTTCTTGTTGAGTAGATGCTCTGAGAGTACTGTTGAGTACACAATTCACTTGTAGAAATGATTATTCTGACCTTTTCCACTTCTGCCATCACTTACTATTTTGACCGATTGATTGCTCTATAGACTGCGTATTGGCACTCCGACTTGATGATTAGAGCTTCAAGTAGATTTACTTTTGTGATAGTTTAGCCTGCCAAAGTCAAGTTTCGTTTTAGCTTCCGCAGCAGGACCCTCCGTCCGACAGACAACTGTAAGGATCTAAAGTAATCATCTAACAAGCAAAACAAAACTCCTGACCTACAGCCAACCTTCTAGTTGCATAGTCACAGACGTACTAGCTTGCATGAAACTTTCGATTTCACACAAATCTGTACCAGGGCGATTGATGATAGACGTTATTACGCCATTTAGACCACAAATATAAGATTGCGCATGCGTGTTTGTTGGAACGATTACTCAACTAATCATTAATTAACTCGATTTAAAATGTCTTTCTTTTGTTATCATTATACAGACACTTCTCAATGCGATATGTACTACCCGCTTAGATTGGGTGATTTGCCCACCGGACACAATGGCAGTACTGCATCTTACCCGTCACACGATGATTCTCTCGTTGATGATCCTGCTCTTATGCAGCTGATGCAGTCTCCATCAGTACAACCTCCATTGGGTAAGCATAAAGCACATTGATGAGGGTGCTATTCAACTCTATTAATGATTTTCATCTTTTGCCTTACAGATGCGCATCAATCTGTGCTACGAAGTGGCCCATTCGTGGAAGACGGTGTTGCGGGTCAGTTAGCTTCTGGTGAACCATTGAAAATTGCTGCCAAAGTTGTTACTTTACCAACATCGAGTCCGCAAGCGACTGCAGAGTACACCACTTTGCAGCACAGAGTGGTCGTTGGTCAAGATGTGGACGCTTCGGTGGAACTCGCACAACTCAGTTCGGTGGTGCAACCATTGAGGCACAATTCTGACCACGGCAAGCCTGAGCAACAGTCTGTTCCCACTGATGCAGCACTCGACACAGCACAAGTAGATGACATCGTTGGACAATGGTTGGAATCTGTTCAGGAAAATCAGTCAAGACAACAGTTTGATGATAAGCAGCTAGAGATGATGGACAGAGCGATGGACAGTGCTGTACAATTCGAAGAGCTCGATTCGATGGCTCAATCAATGATGACCACTTTAGATGTTTCTAGTCAACAGCAGATTGCTGCCACTGGAGCCCCACTCGAGCCAAAGGATACTGAATTTCTCAGTCCTGGTTCAAATTCAGTGTACACTGAATTGCGGCCCGTGGTGCTTCACCACACAGTGGACAATCCTGCCCAATCAGCCCAGGCTGACTTATTGGCTCAGTCGGTGGCCGCCACTTTTGGCCCGACACTCCAGGAAAAGGCCATATCAACACTGGCACGACTCACTCCAATGGACACTGTCACCACCACAACGACCATCCAAAGTGTTCACCTCATTCAATTGTTGCCTATGCCACATTTGACTCCGCACTCAACTGCTCGAACAGTTGGACCATCACCATCTCGCTACAAACGCATTCTGCCAAGGCCGGCTTCACTTGTTTGAACGAACAAACCAACTCAGGCCCGAGGTGATCGCTTTCACTGCGACTTTGAGAACTGCCCAACTACGTTCAAGAAACGTCGTTCTCTCACTGCGCACGTGAAGATCATTCACCTCAAACAGAAGCCTTTCAAATGCGTATGGCCAGGATGTGTCCAGCTGTTCAGCACTTGTGATGCTGTTTGTGGACACATTCGAGTGCCCCATCTCCACTTGCTCAGACGAAAGTCGCATCAAATAAGAAAAGGTCAAGAGGTCGATAAGGGTTTAAATATCAAAGAATTTTATAAGAAATTATTCTAAATAGTTTATTAATTAATTTATTTATTTATTAAGTTATTTATAATATTTAGCAATTTATTGATTTTATTGATTTAGTAATTTATTTAGTAACTTCATTCATTCATTCGTTCTTTAATTAGTTACTTATATATATTTTTTATTTTTTTATATTAAATTAGTTACATAGCACAACACAACACAACATAATTATTAACTTATTTATATATTTATTCATTTAATTATCCATTTAATTATTTATTTTATAATATATTAATATAATAATCATAATAAAAACATATAATAATTAAACATTTATTTATTTTTGAGTTCACTTCATTTATAATGGAATTCTATTAATTTTTATGTTAATTTTTGACTTGTGTTACTGTTGTATTTTTTTATATTAAATAACAAATATCGTTGTTTATTAAAGTGGTGTCTGTCACGTTGTGTCATCTGTCATGTATCTATTTTCTGCAGACAAGTGGCAATTTGCACCGAAAACATTTGGAGAATGATGCCCATGAATCACTGGGAACTATGCAACATTTAGTTGGACATACTCAAGCTCCATCACCACCAGACAATGCACAAACACACACACACAACACTCTTCTGTGTGCACTTATCGCAAGTGTGAGCAGTATCCAGCAATCTCACCACCACCATCATCGGATTGGGTTAAATATATGACACCGGTTGAGCTGGAGATAAAAGAGTCGTAGAGAAGCCATATTTAAAGTCGTAAAAGAGATAAACATTAGACTGTCACCATGAGATGGGTAATGACAACATGATCACCACCACCAGCAGTGGACAACATTCAGTAGTTGCTGACAATGACACAGATCTTTGGCTTTCTAAGGTCAGTTGAATGGTTTGCTCAAACAAACAAGGATATTGTCTGTACTGGGTAAGTGTGTGAGTGCTTTGGGTGATTTTGTGTATCTTGCCAAATGATCATGTCGTGCTCTTTCTTTTGTCTGTGCCAGTCTATACTTCATGCATTGGCCCAAACTCAGTGATCCAACTAGATTACTCTGAGCCATTGTAAAATGACACTCGATCATTGATTTGTCTTCATGACACAAATGTGAACGAGAGGAGTGAACACACGCGGACACAGTACACATGAGGCCTTTCAATGTTCCCACAGTAAAGCAGACCAAGTGTGCTTTAGTGGCCATCCAATAGTGCAAGATTGCGAAGAAGAAGACCATCGAGAGTCCAAGTACCAAATACTATGTATCATAAGTCAGCGATATATCTTGTGCTGTAAGGGGTCATACTTTAATCACGTGATCAAGGGTTGGGGGGAGGGGGGGTTTGACAAATGATCACACATTGATCACGGAAAAATAGGGGGGGCACTTGACCATCAAATTCAGATGATATTTTAAAAGACAATTGTATTATTTTCAATTGATTCAATGTGCCAACCACAGCTTTCAAGAGTGTATGTAACATTTGTGTAAATAGTACACAAACAGTTGGGTAGGCTTAGCCAGTTGGGTATAAATACGGCTTGATTAAAAAGTGTATGTCTAGGGGGGGTCTGGCCATTGATCACGACTTGATCACATGGGGGGAGGGGGAGTCCAAAAAGTCGATTTTCTTGATCACGTGATTAAAGTATGGCCCCTAATGTGTGTGTGCTCTACTTTGTCCACACAGCCACCACAGCGAAACACAAACAGCTCGTGCATATTTGTAACCAAAAAGCTCGGACCACTGTGGCTAACTACAAGACTGGTGCTGTTGAGTTTACAGACTGAAGTGTGTTGATTGGCGCTTGTTTGATTGATGTGTGAGTGTATGAGTGTTGTGTGGGTTTGAGTTCTTTTGTTGAGATTGAACGTCAAACAGGCGATGCACCAAACCACTCGAGCCATTGGGTGCACTATTGTTAGTTGCTTACTCTACCTGAAATTAACCTCAGAAACTTACTGCCATTTTTACACTTTACTGGTGCATCCCTCCTATGTGATGGTCGGCCATCTTCGTGCTTTCACATACATGAACTTTGTCACTTCCTCATTTACCCTTCTCGATCGTGTGCATTCCTGGTGGTGGTGGCCAATAGTGGTAGACCAGTTCGCATTTGTCTCATCATGTGCATCGAGCCTTGGTGTGCATAGCCCATGGTGGCTTGTTCTCTCAAATATCAACTTTGGCACCTCATTTCACTTTACACACTCGATCGGTGTGTACTTTCTGCTGTACTTCTGTGGTGGTGGGCAATCCACAATGAATCACACCATTTGTCCACAAATTGAGCTATTTGAGCATCTTCCCGTTAGTGATCCACTTGCTCAGATAAGTGCTACAACATCCATCACTAGCATTTGTACACGTGATCGTTGTCAATTATAAGTAGTTCTGGTCAGTCTGTGTTGCATATTTCCAGCTAAACCATAGCTCGAGTCCATTAACCGGTGGTGCACCACCATGTTCACTACTCGTGTCACTCTAGTACAACACTGTCGGATCATGCTTTCTCAAACATTACTTTTGTCACCTCACTGAAATTTCCTTTCTAAACTTGTATGCATTCTAGGTGGTGGTGATCAAAGCCTGTTGCAAATTTACACTTTGCTCTCACTTGAGCCGATCGGATGCCTTGCCGTAGAAGCATACCTTTACCGCCATATACCTTGGCATTTCACCAACATCAACCCACTCAGCCGGTATCATGCAATCTTTGTGCCATCTCAGTAGTGTTGGCAAGTGCGCCGTGCACCTCTTCACCTTGTCCACATCAGTCACCTCAGTACCACACTAGAATTTGCAAGGGCTCGACCGTTGTTTGACTCACCACCTTGTCCACAACTCAATGATGATGGTTGTGGCGATCAAACGACCAACATGCATCTCAACTTACCACTTCACTGACAAGTATCCGTTCGTATGTGTTTGTGTGCACTCCATTGCATGCTATTGGCTAATTCGTTTGGTCATCAGCAATTTGTGCTTGATTTGTCCTGCAGTAATGTACAGTAAGTGCCACCGAAGGTTCCGTCCGTCTGTGGATTGTCTGACGAATGTGACCGTCCAATGTATATCATTGTGCTATTTTGTCTAAACGAATAGTGACAAAACGCACTTTAAATTATTAGTCGCAATTTGAACGTATAAAGTGTAGAGAAAAGTGGGTTCGTATCACTAATCAGCAATTTCATACACACAGGCATGTAAATGTTGAGTTAGTCAAAGTTGAAGGTGTTGCTAACATTCATGGATAGTGGACGGGGGAGTGATGCGCGCACACAACTAGTGGCGGTGATGTAGCACAATGTTTACAAAGGGAACTTGAACCTCATCAGTGAAGCCAACCTGACAAATGACCGCTTGGTAGTCATAGTCTGTTTGTCACTCTGCATGACCAATGAGTAGAGCTTAGTTTGCCTCGCACTGTTCTGTCTGTCCTTCACTCTCACTTTAGTAGTTGCCGTTGTGTGCTCGAGACCACTCTGCTCTTGCTCCTCTCTCGTTCGTTAGCTCGCTTTTCTCTTCGTTCTCGCCCGTTTTAGCCCAACTGAAGATGTGGCTTCACTACAACTCGGCTTTCTCCTCCTCAAACGGTATCACGTACTTTGTCCGATCCACGGGTACTGTTCCGGTCAAGTGCTCTATGAGAGAGTTGGACTTTTCCTCTCGCTGTTTGGTGGCTCAGTTTTGCATCGCTAAAGTGTGTCAGCAAGCCAGACACACGCTATCGGCCAATCAACGTGATGCGATTGTGAGCAGTGCTATTCGCGATTTGTGTAATGGGCCTGTTTCGGTGGATGAGCACTCGACTGTGGACCTGATCGTGACCATCAAACTGGACCAAATCACATTTGTCCTTCCTTCGTCTGGTAAAGTCGTTCGTCAGCACGCCATGTCGAACATATTGTTCTCCTTCAGTGACGACGACGACGACTCAAGATACGCTGCTCTGGTGGTGAAGGAACCTGAGATCGGACGAGTATGCCTAGTGCTCGACTGTGGTACACAAGAACGCGCTCGATGTATCATCACCACGATCGGACAGGCTTTCCATTTGAGATTTGAACAAGCTAAAGAGCAAGCAAGCAAACCGGTCGATTCAACAGTGGTCAAGGAAGACAAGATTAGCATGCCGAACACAAGTCAACACTCCACGCCTATTGGCTCGACTACTGGTGGGTCTGTTGCTTTCAACGATCGTACTGATAAGGACGAAATATCGGCAGAAATCTCTCACGAATCAAACAGTTCATTTATTTCGCCAATCCGTCCTCTGACTCGCTCTGTGACCTACAGTATCTTGGCCACTCCAGTGGCGGATAATGCTCCCAAAGTTGAACTGGAACAACAGCCCTGGTTCCATGGACCACTGTCTCGTTTCGCAACGTCCTTGCTGGTGATAGAAGACGGAGAATTTCTGGTTCGATCTTCTCAGGCCAAACGGGGACAATTTGTGCTGTCGGGCATGGCCAACGGTGATCTTCACCACATTCTACTGGTGGACAAGGATGGTCTAGTTCGCAAGTACGATGGCACCATCTTCGAGTCAGTAGTCGACTTGATCGAGCATCACATGTCTACCCAGGAACCGGTTGTCACTTTCGATGGAGTGGTTCTACACTTGACAGATCCAGTCGTGCACAAGCTTGAGTGAGCTCCAACTGAGTGTGCTCAATTTCTTTTTACTTAATTACCTTTATTTAACACACACTTACATGCTCATTAATGTTATCTCAATTGACACATATCTCACATGTATCATCGCTATTTGACAATCACCATTCTTTTATTACACTGTGACTACTTTTCTGTTCAATGTCATTGAGACCTTATTAATAAATTATATACTCAATACTATTTTTCAAAATTGAGTTAGATTGCGATTATTCCACGCCTTACGCGAAAATATAATCGATCTCGAGGGAGGTAAGAACACAAACAACATTGGCACAGTGGGCATCAATGAGTGGACCGACCTTAGCGGAGGCCATTGCTCCTCTATTTGATCCTTGTGGTGGCAGGCACAATCACTTCACACGCGATTGGTCAACATTGATTACTGTTTGTGTTTGGTCCATAGAATTGCAGTGGTCGCCACTAAACGAACAGGGGAAATAGTCACCACCACCACCACCACCAGTCCATGTATATCTCCTCTTACAGTTACACTCTAAATCGCTTGGTGTTTGTTTTATCCAGCTTGCACCGACGGTGAACACTAGTGGCCGAGTAGTGAGTGCTCTTCACCAAGTTGTCTCTTTTCACTCGTATCCCATATCGAGTATTACATTGCAATGCAATTACTGAGTCTGGTAGGCTTAGTCACGTGATCAGCTAATCATTTTATCCTTTCTTGTTCACTTACGGAATAAGAATATGGATGCCCTCGTGTTGTCGGCCTTATCGGTTCAATCGACTATGCCATTTATGCGATGACAATGAAAGCACATGTGAGTGTGTGTCTTCTCAAGTTGTGTATCCTTTACCATCTACCGAAACCTTGCTAATACCTGTAGGCTTCAGGTAGTTGAGTGACTGAATCGAGTGTTGTATCTGTGCGTGTTCCAGTATCAGCTGTGTTGGCGGTGACCGCATCCGTGCTAGTGACAGGCCAACATGCAGACCACTGTTGCTGCGAACAGTGTTCACTGAACACACAGAACGAGTTATGTTCAGTCATTGAAAGTGTGTTGCTCGCATATCGATTCCGATGGATATACAGGTGATGTGATGCAATCCCGATCATCTCTACTGAACTATTTCAGTGTACATGAAGTGTATGTGTACTGCCTGGGGCGAGTGTGTGAGCGCGCTAGTATCCTTAAGAATACACTACTCTACTGTTCGAGTCGAGAAACGGTTTTGTTGGGTTTGTGTTGTATTGTTCTGTTTCTCTACTAATTATGGATTTAAACAAATTACTGACTTGTGACTTAACATGTTTGCGAATTGTATAACACAGGTGCCGAGGGTGTCATCTACAACACTTGTCGACTGCTGCAGCACTGTACACATTGCACTCCACACTAGGCAGGAGAAGATCCCGTGTGGGTCCTCTTCACAATTAAGTTACGCAAGATAGGGGTAGCAGCGACCGCTTTAACTTTTCCTTGCTAATGTAATTGAATTGTGAAGAGGACCCACACGGGACCTTCTCCTGCCTACTCCACACCAAACACGGCTTCATTTGTAATTGACACTTGACCACCTTGATGATTTACTTTACATCACATCACTACTCAAATGTGTGTGGGCGTCACTCGAATGTGTACACAATGCGCTCAAAATAAAACTACATTTAGATGTATGTGCATCATTTCGTACACAAATTCATACCATTGTAGAGTGCAACCGGCACCTGCTAATAGTTCTAGTGTGTGTGTGTGTGTGTGTGTGTGTGTGTGTGTGTGTGTGTGTGTGTGTGTGTGTGTGTGTGTGTGTGTGTGTGTGTGTGTGTGTGTGTGTGTGTGTGTGTGTGTCAAAATGTGTATTGTATTTGAAAGTGTCTTCTTGTGTTTGGTGATGTAATGCATAGATATATTTTGAATTGGTGATTGTGTTAATGAAACGAAAAGCATTGTATTAATGAGCCAATGATCATATTTAGTCATTGTTTCACTACATTCACATTTATAAGATGTAGTAATAATTAATTGTGGTGCTGGTGGTGGCCAATTTTGGTTGTAAGTTGCAATGCAGATACATGAACATTTTAATGTATTGAGCGATGACCTACTCACCCCAGAGCGCACAGAGGTTAGGCGGGCGCCAATATAAATCGCAGTGTCATTGGTTTTGAAACACTCACCGAGAGTGCCTGTACTGCTTTGTTCTTATCGAGTTGATCTCATTTGGGGGAATGGCTCTCAGTGCACCCAGTGGGGGAAACATATGGTCGAGTTCGTGATGGCCAAACAATTTAGCCTACTTGGACTAGTTCGATGACAGCCGAAATGGTTCGATCGGCGTTGGCATGCTACAATCTGTTGCTGCTGTGATAGTGATTCAGCTTTAAGGCAGAGACTTAGACAAATATGGACACTTTGAAATGATGCATGCAATTGGTAGGTGAGTTGATTATATCGAGTAAGAGCAACTAAACTCAATCAGGACATATTGCCATATCGGTCAGTGATTTTATTTGCCGCCTAAGACTGCAAATACCTTGATTCTATTTTACATGCCTAGGCTGTGATGTATTTACTGTTCATGTGTCCGAGTGGAGATGCACCTAATAACCAAAGCTGGTGTGCGCCTCAACCACCACGACAAGACACAGAGAATGTCATTGAGGCCCTGAATAAATCATATGACTATGACAGACAATTAGTGAGTGCCTAGTGACCAGTATGCATGATGATGTTTCATTCGGTAGAGTCAATCCATAGAGGTAATCGCTGATTACGTTCAGCACAACACAAACGTGCTGTCCAATATTTGGATATGTCTGTACACAGATTCACTTTGTTCTCTTCTAATGCATTGGCAGGTGAAAACTAAACTGCAGCATCGAACATCGGGAGGTGCAACTCTATCGAACATTCCGCGAGTAGCCTTAGCTCGGTGGAGACAAACCAGTTGTGACTATGTAATCGCGATGCGTGCTCGATCAAAGCAGCCAGTTGTACTGCAGACACATATAATGCCTGATGAGCGGTTCGATTCGACTCTGGCGGTATGGTGTTCGGCTGTTCAAATGTTTATTGATCCCTTACTGGTCAACTCAAATTGACCAGATCAAACTGCAGTCATGTCAGTCACTGTGTGCTCGAACTGTAACAAATACGACTGTGGTCGTTTTAAGAAAGGTATCGATCACACGAGTGCAAACAATAACCAGCACACACATCTGGAAAGTGCGTAACTCGATTTCGTAATAGACATGAGCACAGTGCACTAACAACAAGTTTGTTCATTCGCTCCTCCAATAATGAAAACCTGACACATTGCACTGGAGGACGATTTGACCGAGCAGCTCTGAGTGAACGTTCAGTTGGCGATGATCAATGGCTTGGTGACACTCTCGACTTCCTTCTTCACTTCTTATATATCACTAATCGTTCTGTGCCCACAGTTCAGTTAGCCATCATGACCCAGATCTGTAGTGTGTTGGTGTGTTGCGTTGCTGGATCTTTGGTGGCTCAACACTGATTGAAGTGGCACTCTCATACGACGGCCACGTCTCGTAATGACAACCACTTCACATGCAACCCACGATACTTCAATCATTTGGCATTACAACTCCATACACATGGTTGTGTCCAATTGCATCGGTTCTCGTGCAAAATCCAAAATGTCCGTATGAGTCATCTGGCACAGTTGTGTCCGATCATATGGGACTGGCTCTGTCTCCTCCTCTGTGCCCCACCAATAGACTAAACTGGCTAGTTTACCTAACATTATCAAACAACAGACACATTGAACCGTGTTCCGATGTTTATACTTTCTTACACACAGAAGAATTGCCTAGACGCAACTCTTGAACTACAATGCACTTGGGAGAGTACTTGTGTTGGTGTAGTAGAGCGCTACTGTTTGGTAGAGTCACAATGAGAGTACCAATAATTAAAGACACTCCGAACAGACACGACCATTCGCGTTCATTTGCAGTGCTCCAGTATAGAGCAAGAACTTTGCGCGAAAAGTTTTTCAACAGAGATTGAGGTGATACGGTGGCAGTACGATTGTGGCAGTGACTAGTGCGCACTGTTCGAGGTTCTGCAAAAAGATTTCATACATTCAGTTTTTGCATCACCTCTCATATCACTCAAAGGATCTTGCCGAATTCAGCATAGCAAGCTTGCTTGTATTGGTCAACTTTACGGATATACTCAATTCAATCGAAAGATGTTTTGCGTTTGAACAGCTCGAAGTCGGTGATAGTCGAGTGAACTCAAATAGATCAGTCTTACGGGTCAAGTGAGTCGAATAATGCAATGCATTATTGGCAATAAGTATGGGTGATTATTGTGGGCTTTGACTTTTGTACTGTTGATTCTGCTGCATTCCAAAGAAATGTCGAAGTTTGTGCGAAATTGGCGTGGCTTTTCTAGTATGTTTCTGGCTCAATAGGTGTCTCCACCGTCTATGCGGCTTTTTCTATGGTTGTTAGTTGCGCTATTAAGTGAATGGCCTCATGCACTCGAGTAACGAGTGATGCGCTTGGGCACGGACGGACAGGGAGAGAGGTATAGATTGTAGCGATAGTAGTGGCAGGTAGGAATTGACTATGCAAATCAGACTTGAACTTGCTGATAACTAACCGAACGTCTCCTCTACTTCTCTGCCATCTCATTCCCGTTCATTTTAAGTGTACATCACTTTCTTCGATTTGGTCTGTCTGTGTGTGTTAGTGTGCAAATCGTCACCATCCAACCCATTCACCATCCCCTTATCACAAACAGCAACAGCAGCAACGCCACCATCAGACCAACGCCGTTTATTTAGTTGGCATACCTCATCAGTACACTACACCGAGTTTGTCTGCTTACTCACTGCACAGTGAATGACTGCTCTTAGCGGTACAGTACATCAAAGTTCAGTTTTATGTGGTGGCTTGTGGCAGTCGGACAAAAGTCAATTCGATCACAGTGGCCTCAAGTGATGGCTTGTTAGTAGTCGTTTGTTGAGTCACACTCTATGAACAGCAGATGACTGCTCTGTTCTGTGCCTGTCTGCCTCTGTGTGCATGTGAGAGTCAGTCCGTCATTCGCACCGTCGACCTCGGTCAGCACAGTCCTCTCCGCCTTTTCTTCTCCCTTCTCTCTCCTCTCGTTGGTTTATTCGCTCGCTAAACACCGACGACGAACCCGAATTGGACTTGTGGTCTGTCTGTTCCAACGCTCCCTTCGTCAAGTCTCAACCAAGATCTGTTGGTTTCACTACTTTGGTCTACCCTCGTTCTCTCGTAGGTAAGTGCATTCGTTTCTATGTTTGTTTGAGGGTGAGTGATGCTGTGTCTTGTCCTTCGTGACAGGCATCTCTCTGTCTGTCTGTCTCTTTACAATGTTACCAGCCTGGTCACCGGTCTCTATCACCAGACTCGGTAAGTGCACTCGGACACTCGACTCTGTCACGGCACTTTGTTACTCGGTCACTGTCACCGCACTCAGCGGCTGTACTCAAACACCCATGTCAGTGTATAGTCACTTTGTCAGCTGTCACTCTCACCGACATCTGTCACCAGTTCCTGACTGTCACTACCCATTTCTCTGTCTCTATGCTCTAACGCCCACTCTGACATGCATACGACCTCAAGCTTCTTCGCACACGCATACTACACACACCACCTCATGTCTATTGACCATTCTTATCTTGTTAGCCATGATAGTACACAGTCACTCAACTAATCAATTGACATTTATGTTTATCACTCGAAATATGTGTAGTGTGTCACTCAAACTAGACCAAAAGCATGTCTCTTAACTTGTCCTGTCATGTGCCTGTGTGCTTGTTTGCCTGTAAGAGTTAGTTAGTTACTCGCATTGTCGACCTCATTCAGCACAGTCCTCTCAGTCTTCTCTTGTCTGCCTCTCTCAATCTTCACCATCTCGTTAGTTTCTATCTAACTTTTCTTCGACTTCATCATTCCAGACTTTTAGACTCGTGTCGAAGCCTTCCTTTTTGCAGTAGTCTACTTTGAACAAACGAGACACGAGTTAAAATGGCATCATCCGTCACCCCCACCACCGGCAATCCTGCCCACGGAGCTGTAGCCACCGAAACTGGACGCGAAGTGGCCGATCACGACGACCACAGTTGCCACGAGGTAATTCGACTGCTCAAGGAGACGCTCAACTATCACACGGGCGATCATCATACCTTCTTTGTGTTTGGTGCTTCTGTGAGTAGAGATTGCATTGTTGGTTCGGTATGTAATTTTGTATGATTCATTTTTGACCTATTTTAGGGCGACTTAGCAGTCAAGAAGATTTACCCAACTCTGTGGGCTCTCTACCGTGATGAGTTGATGCCCAAAAAGACTGCCATCGTGGGCTATGCTCGATCCGCACTGACCGTTGCCCAACTGCGTACTCACATTGGCAAGTACATCAAGTTGAAGGATGCGAACGAGGAGCAGCTGTTTGATCAGTTTCTGCAGCACAATGTCTATTTGCAAGGAAAGTACGATGCGGCCGAGGACTTTCAACGGTTGGTCAAGACAGTGGAGAAGTTGGAACAGACGGTTGATGATGGTGGTGATGCGGTGGCGAACAATAGACTGTTCTATTTGGCGTTGCCACCGTCGGTCTTTGAGCCTGTAACTAAGTTGATACACGATTTTGTGATGAGTAAATGGTATGTCTCGTAAAAGTCTAACATTCTATATACTAACCTGATTCTTCTTTCTAGTGGCTGGAACCGAGTGATTGTCGAGAAGCCCTTTGGTCATGACTCGGCATCGTCCGAGAAGTTGTCCCGTCACCTGCAGTCCCTGTACAACGAAGAGGAACTGTACCGTATCGATCACTATCTCGGCAAGGAGATGGTCCAGAATCTGATGGTGCTCCGCTTTGGCAACCGCATTTTTGGACCAATTTGGAACCGTGAAAATATTCAGTCTATTCACATCTCGTTCAAGGAACCGTTCGGCACCATGGGCCGTGGTGGTTACTTTGATCAGTTTGGTATTATTCGTGATGTGATGCAGAACCATTTGCTGCAGATCCTCTGCTTGGTGGCCATGGAGAAGCCCGTTTCGGCCAATCCTGAGGACATTCGTGACGAGAAGGTGAAGGTGCTGCGTGCCATGAAGACACTCACCCTGGACGATGTTGTGCTTGGTCAGTACATTGGCAATCCCAAACTGGAGGGCGATGCCAAGTTGAGTTATCGAGATGACAAGACGGTGCCAGCTGGATCCTTGACACCGACATTCGCACTGGCAATGTGCAAGATTAATAACGAACGTTGGGATGGTGTACCTTTCTTTATGCGTTGTGGTATGTTGTTGTTTTGGTTATGTTCTGCCAATCCACTAATGATCCTTTGATCCGTAGGCAAAGCTTTGAATGAGCGCAAAGCGGAAATTCGAATTCAATTCCGTGAAGTACCGGGCGATATTTTCGGTGGTCAGTGCAAGCGAAACGAACTGGTGATTCGTGTTCAACCCGGCGAGGCGATCTATGTCAAGTTCATGTCCAAGAGCCCGGGAATGACCTTCCGATTGGAGGAGACAGAACTCGATCTGACATATCAAAGTCGATACAAGGTGAGTTTGATCTATGGCCTGTGATCCTCTTATTAATCGTGCTTTATCCTTTAGGATGCTCGTCTCCCAGATGCATACGAGCGCCTCATAATGGACGTGTTTGCAGGCTCTCAGATGCACTTTGTCCGTTCGGACGAGTTGGCCGAAGCGTGGCGAGTCTTCACTCCTCTCCTGCACGACATTGAAGGCAAAAAGATTGCCCCACTGCCATATCTGCACTCGTCCCGTGGACCTAAGCAAGCCGATGATTTCTGCATTAACAATGGCTTCAAGTTCTATGGCACCTATCGATGGCACTTTCCCGAAATTGAAGCACAACTGCGTGAGGCAGAGTTGGCCAAAGCCAAGGCTGATGGAGCAAAGGCTTAGCGCATTCTATTATTAATAGATAGCTATTAGGTCTATAGATTTATAGATGTTATCGATGTTCTGTACTAATTAGTATTGCCTGTGTAACACATTCTCTCTTTTTCTTCTACTGCATATTATTTTTTTCTTATCTTGTTATTGTACTATTATAGTCAACAGTCCTTTGTGTTACTGTTTACCTTTTATATTATCTGTGTCTGAGTGTGAGAATCAATTCAATAATAATAAATAATGTCTTATACGTTTGAGTTGATGTTGCCTATTCTAAAACTTCTGTACTATTTTCCAAAGTTAAGCACTTTGTTGTCGTCTACGTCCTCAACCGATGCTCGAACACACACGATCATTCGATTCTTGGCTCGGCCTTGTTCAAAGAAACTCTTGAACAAAAAAGCCAACTTGTGTTAGTGCCTCTTGTCACGACAGAAGATACTCATCTTCTCCGCTCACACCACTCACCAGTGTGGCACTATCTTAAACTCCTTCTCGGTGTCGATTTCGCTGTGCTGTTACTGATGAGACCACTTTCTTAACTCTTTGCCTCTTTGCCTGAGTACACACATCTTAGTGATTTTAGTTGTGCTTCTTGTGTCTCTCAATGCCAATGGCTGAACCTCTGTAGATTTTCACAAAAACAGACATACATAATCATTGACTCGCACAGGCATCATTGTCGGTTGACTTACACTTATGCTTAGGATACTGATAGCTCCTTGTTATCATCGCTATCGATTGGAGCAGTGTTGAGTGTTGAGTGTTGACACACATCTGCCAAAGCCACAAGTCAACCAACCGGGCAACAGAAATCAAAACTACAACGGCAATCACAACATCAACAACCGATTGTCTCAATCGTGCCCGTTGTAATAAAAAGGCCTAGTAATCCACAATTTGCTGGTTTGTGCAACTTGTGAACTGCCGACGTTAATCTCCTCTCATTTATTCATAACCCGGGCAAATGAGAATCGTCAGGTGAAACGGTCGTTGCAAATATAAATGGAGATATTGCTCCACTAGGCGAGGTGTGAGATCGCCTACGAAGGTGCACCGAGTAGAACGAGAACACAACGAACACAGCGAGGTCTGCCTGAATGATCGAATGATGCACGAACTATGTTCCTAGAAGTAGTAAACAGGGCATAATGTGGCTTAACATATTGCTTGTGTCATCAGGGCACCGTGCTGAGTGCTAAGTCAACTGCACCGATACCCGCAATAGCACCGACAATGTTCGCATATGTGCTGCTAGGGTCAATGGTGTGTTGTGTAGTGATCAGTGACGAGCCACCAAAATGGACGATCATCATAACAGTAATCATCATCATTTGTTGGGCAGGGATCATCTCTCTCTCTCTCTCTCTCTTTACGGGTGCATCTCCATTCAATGTCTTCATTGAGAGCAAGGCGATGGAGGACGCCTAGAATCTTACACGAACAAGGCCACCTCCAGTTGAATGTTCTTATTGTCTATTGTTCTTCGAACCCCTGCCTGTTGGCCACTTGTAATTGAAGCAGATTAGCGAACTTTTTATCGCTCACTGTAGAGACTCTCAGATATAGGTTTATGGTCTCGTAACAATTATGGGGTTTTCACTTCTTCACTGGTCACTCCGATTCTAGTGGTGCCACACTTTCTCACGGTGCCTTCCACCAGGAAGATGCCACTGACCACTGATCGATGGGAAACTGGACTTAGGTATACGGTCGATTGACCAGTAATTCGGCAGAAGGGTGAGTTTGCCGATGCAAAGGTGCACCGAGTAAGTTGCCTGCGGCGGTCAGTTCTTTATTCTGTGTTCAGGTGTTCAGGCACACGAGCAAGTTTCATTCACCGTAGAGGCAAAATGTCTTCAAGTGAGGCTTCTTCAGCTTCTTCGAACGAAATTGTAATATCCCGTACTAATTACCCGAATGTATCAACCGAAGTGTGTGGCCACGAAACTTGGCCCGAGATGGTCCAGCAATACTTGGAATTTTCCGAAATCGCATAGGTCAGTGTTCCATCAGTGCCTCCCAGCTCAAGCAGAGCAGAGCTTAACCAGAGTGAAGTTTGGCATCAATGTGCTCAAGTTTAGAGACACCATTGACCAGTCTGACTTTGATGCCTCCTACGACACGGTCAAGTATTGAAGTCCGCAGCCTTGAAGCCTTTCACTTGAGCACTTGGCACTGTACCTGGTGACATGGCCATTAGCTCAACAGTCAACCACAATGGCACATACTCGTTGATGCACTTTGCTTGGCCTGTCTCGATCTGTCTCAACACGAACACACAGACACACGTTCAAAAGTCAATCATAGTACACCAACAAGCAAGGCATGAATCTCACTTAGATTTGCAATGTAGACAGACGAGCTTATCATCTTCATTTTGATTAACCCTGCTTTTGTGGCATAAACCCGCAATTTCATATGAGGTGGTGGCAGGTCTCAAGTGATCGGTGCACTAAATAGAGACAATGCAGTAAATGTATAGTCCAGTTAGATTGGAGTCGATCTGTGTGCAGGTGATTGCTTCGGTCTGTCTGTGTGCGTGCTTGCCTCGCATCATTACACAAATGTCAGTGTTCGAGTGAATGAGTGAATGAGTGTGAGTGTCTTTCAAAGTGGCTCATTTAAGACAATGTGATTGACTATCATTGTGGCACAGAAGATCATGTCACTTGATGTCCCATTAGACATGACCCAATCTTTAAACAATTAGCGCTAGTCAACCGACATTCAATAATTAATTTGCAGGTTGAACTGATAGTCTTGGCTGGTGCAAACGAGAGTGGTCCTGCATGTGTGTGATCTGTGAGGTTGACATGTGGCAATGGACGTTGTTTGTGTTGGCTGTGGTTCTGGTGCTGTGTCGTTATGCTCTGACGGGACATATTCCATTCTTAGGCCTACCGCACTCAACAACCAACATTCTATAGTCTTGTTGAGTTTTCCACTGATTCGGATAGTGTTGGGTGATGAGCGCCGGAGCTTGATGGTTATGATGAAGGTCAGTTGTGTGTGTGATCGACATTTGCTCGCATTTTCCCCAGCTAATTAGACACTTTGTTTACAAATGATATCTTTTACCTTTGGTCAGTGGCCACGAATAGATCAAACAGCAATACTCACACGGACTGATTGCAATCATCATCGTTGTCGTCACAGTGACCCTTTCTCAAACGCAAACATACAAACACACCTCACACACCGAGAGAGAGAAGATAAATCAACCATCCAGAACGAGAGCTTGAGAAGTGGATTGATGGTGGTGGCGGTATCCTTATCAAGAGAACTCGGTGGTGGTAAAGTTGGTTTCGTCATTGCCAATTGCCACCAAGTGTTTGGGTCAATGGGTCCCTTGTTGAAATAAAGGTAGAAGTAGCTATCGGAACCGATGTATATCTGCTTTTGATGTAATAATAGTAACGTGATTCAATGTTGTTGGAGTGTAGCAGCAAAAGTTTGGTTGATTTCCCTATCGATGTCTTATGGCAATGGGTGACATGATCGAAACACGAATCAACATGAATGTGCTGGTGCTGGTAATGATCGACATCAACATTTGCATTTGCTCGTACACCACATTCACATTTGCTTTTGTTGCTTTATCTTGCTCCACCTTTTGAATTGGAATTGCTCGCCAATGCCAGATTCCTTTAATCCAGAAGTAGAATTGTGAGCAGCAATGGCCACCGCTGAAGCCTGCCTCATTTGCCTTTTTGGCCTTCTGTTCCCACTGAGACTGTATCAACATGACGGCAGTGTCACCCTAAAATGTATCACAATGTTGAGTGCAGTGTAGATTGGGTGCAAGTTGGCATTGAACCTGACTGATTTGACAGGAGTAGTACACGAGACAGACCTTGCACGAGCAAAGACACAGTTGATCATCATTTTTGTTTGCGTAACCACAATCAGTTCTGGACTATTTACGATCAGTGCTTGCCTCGTGATGTGTAAGCGCCATCCCAGACACTCCATCAAACAAAACATTTCCATTTTGCCAAGACAGATCAATACGAAAGGAAATAGACAGCGTGAGTGACTAGAAACAGGCCATTTATCAGTTTCTCCAATGCTGAGCACGCATTGTTTCACCCTGTCAGACCAGACCAACCCAACCCAACCCGACCATTTGAACACCGAGCAAAACTCAGACTTTGTTCAACTATAATATCATTTATTTTAAAAATACTACAGACTTTGAGTAAAAGCTTGATGATATCACGGTACTGTTTCAATTGGATTACAGAGAGGGAAAGTGTATGTGTGCGTCGGATGTAGAAGGTGACCAAGATAGAGGACATTCACAGGTCCCTAGACTCTGCACTGACAAATTTACATATTCTCGAAGTACTCCAAACGACTCGCGATGCTGCATTGGCGGATTTCTTTTCGGGTTTTATACTTGTTACGGCCCATCTTCACGTTCTCCTGGTGAAGCAGGTCGTTATTGGTAATCTCCTTTTCGACCTGGTTCAAAGCTAGATATTGACTCAATTTCTAAAATGATAAAAGAGGGATATTCGTTGTATTGTTTTGTCAATTGAATTGCTTACCTTTAGTTTCACCTGCAGTTCCTTATTCTTTGACACCTCTGTTTGGCAATCCTCTTCAAGTCGAGGCCCATCGATACCGCTGATTGAGTCGCCATTGAACTGGACCTCGAGTTCAACTGTTGAAGGCAAACAAAGTGTTAGTGCATTCAATAGGAATTTGAAGCGCATCGAACACTGCCGAGTGTTTGTGTGCCTTGTTGGCTCACTCGGTCAGAGTCCACTGCAAAGGAGTGACAATTTGACTGGTTCGTACCATAATCGTGGTTCAATTCGTGGGCATTCTTGTATTGATCGTTCTCCTTGAGATGATAATCTGGGTGTACGACGGCTATATATGGTCCAAAGGTGGCCATCAGTCGATGAATCGAATCATCCCTTTCCGCCTGTAAACGTCTTACCGCCTCATTGTTCTTCTGGTCCTCTTTAACCACCTTCACCAGTTGGGGGTCATACTTTAATCACGTGATCAAGGGTTGGGGGGAGGGGGGGTTTTACAAATGATCACACATTGATCACGGAAAAATAGGGGGGGGCACTTGACCATCAAATTCAGATGATATTTTAAAAAACAATTATATTATTTTCAATTGATTCAATGTGCCAACAACAGCTTTCAAGAGTGTATGTAACATTTGTGTAAATATCACACAAACAGTTGGGTAGACTTAGCCAGTTGGGTATAAATACGGCTTGATTAAAAAGTGTATGTCTAGGGGGGGATTGGCCATTGATCACGACTTGATCACATGGGGGGAGGGGGAGTCCAAAAAGTCGATTTTCTTGATCACGTGATTAAAGTATGGCCCCTTGCTCATGAAGACGTTTGCACTGGTCTAGTGACCATGTTCATGTCTTGAGTACACCGATCGATCTCTTCTTTCCTCAACGTGGAGCGCTCAGCATACTCCAACTGTCTCTTTTCGATATGTTCACAAGTTTGGCTATCCTCACCGTAGATTTGTTGGCGTCAATGTTGTTGGACCTTCAATAAAGGAGAGAAACATTAGATTCTTAGTTTAATATCAACACTAGCACTCACCTTCAACTCGAGGACCTCGATGGTGTCTGGCATTCGACGTCGCATGTAGAGCTCATGGTTGCCCATACACAGAGCCAGAATTGTTTTGTTGAGTCTTGAGCATCGAGAGATAAATACAAAGCCCTCCGCCTCCTCATCGATTGGCTCGATCAAGAATCTTTTGTCATCAAAAGAGATGCTATCAATCTCACTCCAGCGTAAACCAATCTTGGGCGAGAGCATGTCATCCTTCTTGTAGAAGTTCAGTCCAACAGCATCAACACCGAGCCACAGTTTGGTGCCCTTCTCATTCGTGATCCGAAAGTAGTTCACTCCGTACATCTCGATATCTTGAGCAATCTTCAGATATTCCATCAGGGCCTCGCTACAATACATGCCTCTGTGTTCTTTCCACCAGTTGATGATGAGTTCCTCCCATTGGGCACGGGTGAGCTTGTGCTGGTCATACAAACGCTGAGGCAAGAGTAGGTAATTCTCGAAACTGTTCTCCTTGAGCCGAGCGACATTGAAGTCACCGAACATTGCTTGGGCATCGTACGACGCCAACAGTACACACGTCTCGGGTGGACAGTAGATATGATTCCAACCAGATGATACGTAGTTGATAGTCTCCTTTAGATGAAGACAAAACATACCCTGGAGGGATAAATGGGGAAACGGAAATTAGGAATACTGTGGGAACAACGGAAAATATCATTCTCACTTAATATTACAACAGATGCTAATACAAAAATACTAATGACTTACCAATGTCTTCACCTGAAAAATGTCCAAGGATACGTCTTCGGGAAAAAATTTCACACTAAGTTGAAACTTGAGTGGATTGCTTCTGTTCACATCCTGGTGTAACACCGCTTCGTTAAGCATCAGCCAAGTGAGAAAGCCTTTCAAGTTGGTGTACTCCAGGCCAAAGTACCAAATCTCTCGTAGGCCAATTCGATCCGCCACCCCGTTGATCAGTTGCTTTCCAGTGGTGTCCGGTTCGATATCCAACTCAATCTCATCACTCTCCATAGGTACATTCACTTTGACCCGTCGAGTCATTCTGGATAATGTTGTGCGTTGATTGCCTGTTTAGATGAGAACAAAATTGAGATCAGTAAAGAGAAATAGTTGGCAGAATGCATAAAATGTCATTTGGACACATTGGGGAAACATGTAAACTATAGATGATACTAGACTTCCGATGATGATGATGCCGGACCGGGCTACGAATAACGGGCGACATAGTTCGGTGACTGAAACCGTTTACTGAGTGCCGGGACACAGTCGGATGGCCGAGTAGAGTTATAGGGTCTTGTGACGGAGGCGGATGTCAGATTGACGGGACACATACGGGTGACCGGTAGGCAGACCGATTACGGTGACAATGTTTGGTGATTTAGTTTAGAGTCAGAGCCAACTAAAGCACAAAAAGACAGAAAGAAGATAGATAAGATCGAGTACACTCGAGCAACACTACACACTGCATACGAGATATACGACAGAGCACAGTCTAGACTCAGCTGATTTACAAAAGGAAAAGTAGAGGTTAGAGTACGAGACATAGATTCCTTAGGTATGACAAGACACAGTAGACACAAAGGTGTTGCACTCACAGGAAGTGATGAGTCTTGGCGGTGAAAAAGTAGAGTTCTGGAGTAGAACGAGAAGAGAGATGAGAGTGAGAGAGCGAATGAGAAATTAGACACTATCAGTGAGTACCAACGCAAAGGCACAAAGAGAGAAGACGAGTCGGTTTGTGTCTGCTCGGTGAACAGTCTATTGTTACACACAAGTTCAATACAAACACACAGAGACGAGTGAGTGAACGAGGTGGTATTGTGTGCTCATTCCATAAATGCAAATCAGACTGACTTACTAATCGAACACAATCGAATCGACCGAGTGCTGTTCGAGTCACAGACTGACTGACTGTTTAGAAAAGGCCGGCTACTTGTTCTACATCTAAATACACACAACACAGTAGCCAAATGTAAAGTAATACAGATACAGCCCAAAAGATGTTATTGTCGGCTCATAATAGTACCCGCTCGCCCTCGCCCTCGCCCTCTCTCTCTCTCTCTCTCTCTCTCTCTCTCTCTCTCTCTCTCTCTCTTTCTCTCTCTCTCTCTATCGCCCTCTCGTCCTCTCGCCCTCTCGCCCTCTCGCCCTCTCGCCCTCTCGCCCTCTCTCTCTCTCTCTCTCCCTCTCGCCCTCTCACCTTCTCACCCTCTCGCCCTCTCGCCCTCTCGCCCTCTCTCTCTCTCTCTCTCTCTCTCTCTCTCTCTCTCTCTCTCTCTCTCTCTCTCTCTCTCGCCCTCCTCTCTACTCTCATACCAGTACCTCATGTGTATTGCCCTGAGCTGTTGTGATGATGCCTAGTCAAATTGAATTCACACAACCAGAGCAATACTCGACGGTCAACAACGGCGAACAATGTTTGATAGTCCACTTAGTACCGAAGGTGCAACTGATGTCTTGTGTTCAAAAACGGGGTAGTAAATGAGTGGTATCATCATTCAAATTCAATTGTTCCATTCGCTCAAATAGTGTACTTTATTAGTAATAAAATATCTATATAAAAGATATAAGCATAAGAACAGATAAAATCATAAATTTGCTATTCTCAATTTTAAGTAAACTCTAGATAGTAGGTAGGTAATACACAGATTAACGCATTGATTAGCATAATTGGTAGAATTGGTGAATATGAGACAACTTTCGCATTTCGAGCCAGAAAATTACATGATGACACACTTCTTGGTCCGCTTCTTTTTCGATTGCAAAGCTGCACGAGTAGCCATCTCAAATACCTCTGCCACGCCTTCTTTGGTTTGAGCACTGCATTCAAGATATCCAAAGGCGTTGATGTCTTTGGCTTTCTTCTCGCCATCTTCAGTTGAAACGGTTTTGGACTTTGATCGATCAGAACGAGAGTCCTGTAAAATAAAAGATTTTAATGCAATGTAATATGACACCAAAGATAACATACCATATTAGTCCCAACCAGAACCACCGGTACGTTTGGGCAAAAGTGTCGCACTTCAGGGGACCATTTATCACCAACACTCTTCAGCGAAGCCGGATTGTCGATACTGAAACAGACCAAAAATACGTCTGTTCCAGGATATGCCAGCGGTCGTAGACGATCATAATGTTCTTGTCCAACTGAATCCCACAAAGCAAGATCCACCTAACGACAACAAATTATTTAATAACAATGCCTGTATGATGACAGTTGGAGTGAATCTTACCTTTTTGCCATCGACATGCACATGACGGATGGTGTTTTCAAAGACAAGAGGCACATGATATGTGCGAAATTGGTCTTTGCTGAGCGTCATTAGCAGTGAGGTTTTCCCGCAGCTAGGATCGCCAATGGCAACCAGCTTCTTGTTGATGATGGCCATGTTTCTGTAGTGGTGATGGTTGGTGCAAGTTGCGTTGAGAAGCAAGTAAACGATAGTCCTGATCAAACAGACGATGCACCACAAGTGCTAAAAGCAATGCTAAAGTAACTTATAGCTAAGGAGGCAATAGCAGAACGCATAGAGAGGCACGGCTGATAAAAAAGATAAAATAAAATCGGGAGGGATAAAAACTAGTCCTGAAACCAGAGATGTCACAAAGTTGAGAATAGAAATGAGCACCAAAGCCAAGTTTGAAGAGAGGAGAGGAGAGGAGGATAAGGACAGGCGACGTCGACGAACACAGGACAACTAAGTGTGATCACTAAGGTCGACATACACAAAACAAGACGACGGTGGTTGTGGTGATGACTGTGCGGTGATACATTCAATGTGTGACCGCGAGACCAATCGTCAGTGCCATCAAAATTAGTAAGAGTAGAAAAGTTGACTCACTGAACAGTGGACAGCGGTGGCACTGTCAGTCAAACATGACAAACACCACAGCACAAAGAGCAACGGCCTCTACTGGCGACAGAAAAGTTTGCCATTGAGGCAGCGGTCAACTTAAGGCACACAACAAAGTTCATCACTATAAAGATATAGTGTTGTTACTTGATTCATAAATAACATATCAATTCTACTCAATATATGATTAAAATGAAGTTCTTTTTTACATTCGAGTAATGTGAATAATGCTAATAGAACATGTAGATGTTTATTAGGTTAAGTAAAAGGGGTTTAGTCACAAAGGTAAAACAGAATAGGTCAATCTCTGTAAAGAGAAACACATTAGTGATCAGCAGAGATGCGGCACAAAGCTTACTGTAAATCGCTCTAGTCCAATGTGGAGAAGCAACGTGCTCTTATGCAGATAGTAAGTGGCGCTACCTAGCGGTAACAGTCATTGGCCAGTGACACATCGTGATGACCAATAAGCCAACGTCAACAGAACAGATAAGGCCGCATTAGCAGAAATCATGTCGTTAATCGAATTACCGGACGTTTGCTTTTTATGACTATTCAACAACTTACCTGTGTCGGACCTTCTTCACCTAGCCACACTCGTATGCCACCGTTGGCACTCCCTCCAAGCGGCAGCACTCAAACAACGACGCCGCTTATCTCTCTTCATTGGCACCGATCCACTCCACATCTTGTGCATCGTTCATCGTTTGTGACACCGTTTCGTCTTAATCAAAATTCATTAATCAGTTATCGGCACTCGACTGAAAATCGATTAAACTTCACTAATTCTCATGAGACAATCCAAGTGATCGAGGATACATTCCCGAATGTGTCCAACCTTCAGATTGCTCAAGTGATCAATCATGAATTGTCCATTCTAAGGAAATTGACTTTCTACTGTAGACATCAAGTAATTCTACCCGTTTATACCAAAGATAAGCCCAATTTACCAATTCTTGGTCAACTACACTCGACTACACTTCAATGGTTCACTTTTTGATAGGACGGAAGAGCTTTTTTAAACACTTCTGGAACATGTTAAGGCAAGTCGCGGCTGAATTTTTTGTTAAAAATTTCAAATTATTTTAAGATCTTAAGTTATCGGTTATCTCATTATCTATCATCTTACAAAAAATTAGATCAATATTCCGACAAGAAATCATGAAAAATCAACATTTCCAGGATGCACTTTTCGCATTTGCCCTCTACCGGCCAATGCATACCTTTTAGTTTTTCCTTTCTACTGCAAATCACGACTTATGCATTTTGTTTTTGCTTCTTCTCCTACAAAACTGATCCGATTTTGTTGAACCAGGGCTTTTATTAAAGGTAATAAGATTCTCTATTTGGCGAGCTGAAAACATTTTTAAAATTTTATCTTATCTGATCGTGAGTTCATCTCAATGTGTTCAAAATATGCTACTTTTTACATTTTTTGATCTATATTCTCAAGAAAATATATTTCCATAAATGTTTTCAGATGCCGTTAAAGCCAATCAATTTATCTTTAATTTAAGCTATATAATGCCACAATTGGTCAAATATTAAAGGAGAAGTAACCTTTCAAATATCGTCTAGTCAAATGTATAGATTTGAACTAAGGGGGCAATTCATAGAGGACGTTACCCGCGTCTGTCCTTAAACCGAATGTTTGTTTGATCAACTTTGCTACAAAGCCTGACCAATAATCATGCACTCGAGAGGATGGTTAATCAATTTGATGAGTCATTTGCATCGAAATTTAAAAATTTGGAAATTTCCTCCTCGTCGATTAGTGCGATCCAGTTGGAAGACTTTTCTGGCATCATCGACTTTCGACTCAGGATCTTGTGAGTATCACTTTATACTGTTTTGTCCTTTCTAGTACTCTAACCTGAGGAACCTTAACCTCTCCCTTTTGAGTGCAGTATGTCATATCATCGGACTCCTATGTCTCGTATGTTGGTGTAAGCTCTCTCTCTCTCTCTGTCTGTGCGTTTGTTTCAATTTTATTGTTGTTGTAGTCACTAGGCATATAGCTTCCCATAGATCTAACCCATTTTGACTAGTCTAGTTTAGTGTGCTCATGTGACATTGTCTTCTTGTTTCGACACGAGCTCACCGTCACCTTTGATCTATGTACTCTTTGTCCTCTGTGTGCTTGGGTGTGCTTCCTTGAGAGTGTACGTCATCCTCATCTTCTTACTCTAACCAGTCAGTCAGTGGGCGAAACATGTGTGACACTATGTGAAAGTCTCCAAAAGTCACACTCACTGCTTGTGTGTTGTACTCGTGTTGTTTGATAAACAATAGTGTATCTACACTTAGACAGACAGACAAACTCACTCTCGTCTGCCTGTAAATGTGCTTTCGCTCTCGTCTTGAGATGTGCTCAGTTTTGTTGATTTGTCTCGTGTTACTACCTTTCGTCTCACCCTCCAACGCATCCATCCTCACCAAGTGAGTCTTGATTTGTGAGTATCACTCGTGTAGTGCTCTCTCTCTCTCTCTCTCTCTCTCTCTCTCTCTCTCTCTCTCTCTCTCTCTCTCTCTCTCTCTCTCTCTATGCATTCGATGGTTCAATCCAATGCCTTATGCATTGTGTCAGTGATGCTCTGTTACCCTTCCCTGTTTCCCACCTAAGTAATGCATGACTTGGTGTTTCCTATCTACATTCGACTTTTTGCGTAAAGTAGAAGTTAAGTCTTGTTCTTTACTTGATAGCCAGTATGACATGAGTGTTCTTGTTGGCCTGTTTATGTGTGTTGCGTGTGTTCGCTGAGTTGATGTTTAAGTCTTATAACTAACGTTCTCTATTTTTGTCTCATCTCCCGTTAGGTTTTGACCATTGGCACGAAGGCACTGTGTTGTGATATCAACTCCCATCTCTACGACCACCAATTCGTCTCACTTGGCACGTGATTTTAAAACTCTGATTTTACTCTGGTTCTTATCTACATTGACTCTTTCCCTCCACTCTGCCTCGTGCCTCGATATATTCTCCACTGCAGCGTATCAGGTGAGTACTCATTTTTTGTTCTATTCTACTCTGTTTGTGTCTCCCTGTTTGTATGTGGATTCTGTGTATGCCTTGTGGTTTGAGTTTTAGTTAATTTGTCAGTGTTTCACATTACTTCCCTTACCCCATTCAGTCAGTTTGACTCTAGCCATTCAGCACAGACTCGATTGTGCTTGTTTGATTATTATCTTATAGGTCAGATGAGTTGATCCGTGGCCTGCAATACCCAACCAGTGTACAGCACTTTTCAGATCAGTACAACTCGTGTGTGTGTGTGTGTGTGTGTGTGTGTGTGTGTGTGTGTGTGTGTGTGTGTGTGTGTGTGTGTGTGTGTGTGTGTGTGTGTGTGTGTGTGTGTGTCTGCGTCTGCGTCTGTGTGATTGCTTGAGTGTTTGAATTTGAGTGAGTTCAGCATCGTGCTCTCACTCTAAATGGTCAGCCCATGTCCCGTACCGTTCGGTTCTCTCTCTCTCTCTCTCTCTCTCTCTCTCTCTCTCTCACTTTGTTTCGCTGACTGACTTGCATGGTTAGTCACATGCGATCATTGTGTTGGTCATGTTTATCAAACTCACAGTGTTGATCACCACGTAGTGTCCAACCAATCCCAAACAGTGAGACATTCTTCTAATGCTCACCGCAAGTTGTGATCACTCTATCTGTGCTCTATACATTCTGTCTGTGCATTGTGCCACCCATCTGTTTCTTGTCTGCTTAACTCAAACCATCGTTAGTAAGTTTTGTTTGGTGGTCAACCTGCATTCGTGAAGCTTCATGTGTTAAACTTAACCAACGTCATGAAATTTCACAACATGCTAACCTTTTCCTCATATCCTTTTTCAGATCGTTGCATCAACTATCATCAGTGTCCCTAACCAATAACAATGGTGGTCACACGCTCGCTATTCAAGGCTATCTCCGCCGCCACCATCAATGTTTCAAAATGTGGCAATTACAGAAATTTTACATTTATGAATGTGCTTCCAGTCAATGTGAAGACTCAGGGGATACTTCTCACCAAGATCATCAACCGTGAGGACCGCCTAGCGGCCTGAACGCTGCTATTGAATCGAACGAGTACGGATCTATCGGCAACGGCACCGATGAAAATCATTTTGGTGCATTCAAAGTGATTTCGTCCTGCGGGGTGTTTCTTTCTGTTGGAGGAAACCATTCTAATTGTCCGCCAAGTTCAGATGCTTGTGTCATGATTCACACAAAAGCTCAAGCGAACACATCTATTACTATCGCCATACTATTGCACAAAGTGTTCAAAGGTCAAGATGTGAAGATAACTCAACCGAGGTCGCATCTACAAGAAGGTTTGGACCGACATTCATCAAAAAAGTATGTCTATCTTTGTATTCACAAAGATGAAAATTACACAGGAAACTATCTGTTGTGTTTTGACACTGAAAGAGAGATTGATGCTCACCTTCGGGAAATTTTGTTTTAAATGCAATTACCCAAGAGTATATCATACTGTGCCGACGGATCGCAGAGAGTTCTTTATATTTACTCCTGTGATTGATTTGAAACCATTCGCCTGTACATTCAACGATTGTACCAAACAACTGCCCTCACTGGTCAAATGGAAAATTCATGTCCGTGAGCACCTTGGGATTTTGGGCCATTCTATATCCAGTGGAGAGGATGTCAGTACGCCTCATCTTCCAAATCGAAACTAGAATTCTAGAATTCTGCACTTCCACAACACCAACGGCGGTAGTCACTTCGCATAATGTCAACACTAGCATTGAAATCGCTGTAATAATACAGAAAAAAAACATATTGATTTGATTTTACTTGTACCATGATTATTAAATAAATATATTCATTAACCTAACTTGTTCTATCCACTGATCGTCCCATTTGTGTGCTGCAAGCACTTCCAGTCTGGTCTTAGAGATTCCTCTATGGTCTTGGACCGATTGCCATGAGGACATTGCATCACTTGAGGTAATGTAGAGTGTGGAGAATGTCCACTGGACTTTCCCCCTCACAATGAATATGGCACAAACCAATATACGGATCTGCACTCTACACACTGGACAAGAGCTTTTCCGAATGTACAAATGCTCGAACTTGTAAACGACATTGAGGATAATATTGCCGAGTTGTTACGGACAATAGTACGGTATCCCAAGCTAGTTCGAGTGTACGTCATTACGGCTTCCATCTCACCAACTCACTCACCACCGCTTGCAGGTCACACCTCACCCACACCAACAAACCAGCCAAGCTCATTGATCGACTAGTCCGCTTGTAAGAGACCTTCTCCACGCCTCGGGTCTGATTGTGCCTGTGTGGCTGTTTGGTATCATCTCATACCTCACCACATCTATGTCTTTTTCTCCACTGTGCTCTACTTTGCCCATCCTGTGAGGCGCACTTATGACATTGCATTCTATCATCCTCTAAATCAAGCAATCACTATTCTTTTTGTCTGTAGTGACAATCTGTCCGATGTTGTCTAGTCTTAGTCTGGAGTACTATTTGAATTTCTTGCCACTTACTTTATGGGATGGAATCCTTTATTGAGAATAGTTGAGTGAAGTTTCGTTTAGTTGAGTATGAATGCGAGTTTGCCTCCATGTTTTGTGCGTTCGTTTGTGTGTGTGTGTGTGTGTGTGTGTGTGTGTGTGTGTGTGCGGTGTCATTAGTCTCAGTATGCATCAGTCTCTCTCTCTCTCTCTCTCTCTCTCTCTCTCTCTCTCTCTCTCTCTCTCTCTCTCTCTCTCTCTCTGCTCTGTGATTGACCTCTTTCGTCTCTTTAGATGGATTCCACCAACGTGAACGAAAGTCTCAGCAACCAAAGTGACGCTGTTGTTACACGTCTCTCATCGTCCAACTTGACCGCGGGTGTCTTGCCAGTTACTCGAATGATCGCACTCGACTTGAAGGCAATGCTGGAACGCACACGATCCGAATGCCAACGACTGGAACTGGTGATCGATGAGATGCAAACTGAGAACGAGAAGAAACTTTTGGACTTGGCTCAGCTCAAGTCTAAGTTCGAGCATTCGGTGTGCAAGTTGAAGCAAATGTCAAGGTATGTCTCGGCTATGAGTTGTCCTTTTGTTTGACTAATCCTCTAAATCTAATCACTTTACAGTGATGTGGCCGATTTGACGGACAAATGTAATGAACAGTTGTCCGAGATCAAGAAAGCAATGGCTGCTTTGTCAGGACGCCACCTGAATGCCCTGCCCTTTGTGCCGCTGCGGCTCATCTTCTCAAAGCTATCGCTCCACGACGTTCTCAAATGGGCCAATTCTGCTTGGCATGGAAATCGTACCAAGTGGACATACTCTCCAAAGTGTATGTCCTGAAAATGCTTTTCATGGAATAATATTTTTAATTTTTTTTAACATTACATTAACATCACACCGCTATGTCCTTAAATCGGGTCGCGGCTCTAGCCCAAAAATCTGCTGCCTCCACAAGGATCGGTCCGTGGCAACTTGTGCTACTTCGTCCGGGTTCAGGCCAACACGTCTCAAGAGGGCGTCATTTTGGTCCATCCATCTCGTCCTTGGTCTGCCAACCGGTCGTAGTCCATCTGGCACCGCGTTGAAGATTTGCCAAACAAGACGATCAGGATCCATCCTTTCCACGTGACCACGCCACCGGAGTTGGGACCTCTCCACCCAAAGGAGTAGCGGCTCGATGTTGATGGCCTCCCTGATCGATGCGTTCCGAATGTGATCCAAACGGGTAACACCAAAGATCCTTCTCAGAAAGCGCATCTCGGCCGCTTGTACACGAGACCTAGTTCTTTCGGTCAGAGTCCAAGATTCGTGACCATAGGTGAGGACGGCTCTGAATAAAGACTTGTAAATGGCGATCTTTGCTTCTCTACTGATTCTCGAACTGCCCATCACCGCCCAGAGCTCTCTAAGGACTATGCTTGAGAGATTGATGCGTCGGTTTAGTTCTTTATCCAGCCGTCCATCACTCGTGAACAGAGCCCCGAGATACTTGAACTCCTTCACTTGTTGGAGCTGGACACCACTGACATGTAGTGTGCAGTCCACAGTTCGTCTTGAGAGAACCATCACTTCGGTCTTGCTTGTGCTGACCTTCATTCCGGACTTTTCACACTCGGCTGCGAAACGTTCGAGTGCGCACTGGAGGTCGTCTTGACTCGAAGCTAGGAGCGCCAGGTCGTCCGCGAAGAGCAGCCTTGACACCCTCACTTGGCCAATCTTGACACACTCCGGACCACGGCTGCGCTTCACGATAAGATCCATGAATGTAGCAAACAGGATCGGTGATAGCACGCACCCTTGACGGAGACCAGTGCCCACGGTGAACGATCTCGACTTATTGCCTCCAACTCGTACACGGGCGTTACACTGCTTATACAGAGATTGGATCGCACGGATGAGTTCCAACGGGATCCCGTACTCTTGTAGCCAGTCCCACAACAGTTCTCGAGGTACGCGATCGTACGCTTTCTCCAGGTCCACAAAGGCCATGAAGACAGGCTGGTTAAATTCCCACGCCTTCTCTTGAATCTGCCGTAGAACGAAAACAAGGTCGGTGGTGCTTCTTCCAGGTCGGAATCCACACTGCTCATCTGCGATCTTCGGCTCGACCATCGCTTGAACCCTGGACTGCAATATTTTGGCATAGACCTTTCCGACCAAACTTATCAGAGTGATGCCACGATAGTTGCTACACTCGGTCTTATCGCCTTTCTTGAACACGGGTACCACCACTCCCGTTTGCCAGTCCAATGGAGCCTCGCCGCTGTCCCAGGCCACCTGGAAAACTCGCGTTAACCAGTCGATGCCTTCTCCACCCAAAGCCTTAAGCAGTTCAGGCCGAATTTCATCCACTCCCGCGGCTTTGCCAGACTTGAGACGATTAATCGCTTGTCTGACTTCGTCCGGTTCGAGATTAGTCATCGCCCTGCACTGCAGCTCCGGTGTTGGGGGACTTGCCGAGGTCGGGTTCAACAGCTCTTCAAAATATTCCTTCCACCTCTCAAGGATCGCTTGTTCACAAGTGAGGATTTCACCTTGTACATCTTCGATGACTTGGATCGATCCACCACCAGGGTTACGCAATCGCTTGATGGTTTGCCAGAATATCTTGTTCGCTGTGCGATAATCTGCCTCAATCCTCTCACTGAACAACTCCCATGACTTGGCCTTCGCTTCAGCTACCACTTGTGTTGCTGCCCTTCGCGCCTCTTCGTACCTCGTGCGAGATTCTGAAGACTTGTTGGCCAGCCAGAGCTTGAACAGTCTTTTCTTCTCGCCAACGGCTTGCTTTACTTCTGGAGTCCACCAGGAAGTGAGCGTACGTCCGTCGTGAGCCACTCGGACGCGCTTAAGCCCGCAACAGTTTGTGGCAGCTTCGAGCAATGCATTCTTGAAGAGGCACCACTCGGTTTCCACATCCGCCGTAGTCCTAGGGATACTCTGGAACCTCGCTGCAATATCGGTGGCCACCTTCTCCCGAACTGTTGAGTCTTGGAGTTCTTCCCACTTCACGCGCGTGACAGCCTTTGCACGGCGGCGAACTGGTTCACGTCCAATACAGCGGAGAGATGCCACGACCAGATGGTGATCAGTTGATAGCTCAGCCCCTCTCTTCACCCGTACATCCAACACATGACGTTTCAAATCGGGCGACACGATGACGAAGTCGATAATCGAACGTTGCGCCACCGAGTCCCTGTACCACGTGTACTTGTGTATGTCTTTGTGTTGAAAGTACGTGTTCATAATGGATAGTGCATTGCTGGCACAAAACTCCAGAAGCAGTTCTCCATTACGATTTTGGTGGGCGTCGCCATTCCTCCCAATCACGCCATTCCACGTATCGGTGTCGTTGCCAACGTGAGCGTTGAAGTCCCCCATCAGTATCAACGAATCGGTCCTACGGAGTCTTGCGAGTCCTTGATCCAGATCGTCGAGAAAGGTAGTGTACTCGGCCAGAAAGTTCGGAGCATACGCTTGAACGATAGCCAGGTTCTTTCCTTCCAACAGGCGTAGTCGTAATACGGCCACTCTGCTACTGATGGGCACCCATTCAACCACTCTGTCCGCCAACCGGGGAGATGTGAGTATCCCCACTCCCGCTTGTGCATGGACAGATGGATCGACACCACTGTAGAACAGCTTCCATCCTTCTTGCAGGTCTTCAGTTCCAGAGCCATGTGTCTTGGTTGATGAAACGCCGACTATATCTAGTCGAAAACGCTTGGCTTCATCCACAAGTTCTTCATGCTTGTTGTTCAGAGAGGTGACGTTCCACGTGCCAACTTCTAGTTTCCACGGATGACTCCTTGCGTAGCCTCCTCTTCCTCGGGCCCTAGGGGCATAGCGCCGTGAAACCCTTCCACGTCCATGTCGGGTGGCGGGCCCTACGATGGGAGAAACTTGAGCCAGTCAGCGTTCGGTGCAAGCACACGTCCGTTCACGGCGAAGGTTCGAAAGGGAATATTTTTAATTTAATATTTAATATTTTAATTTAAATTTTGATATTTAGTTAATATATTTCTAAAATGTGAGATATTATTATTATTGAATTTATTTGTGCAATTCCTTATTAATTTTGAATAGTATTAGGGTTATTTTTATACTTTAATAAGATTTAGGTTTTGCTCATAATTTAGTATAGTTTAGCTATTTGCATCAATGTAGTTTTATTGTTGTTCTCTCCTTATTTGGCAGTTAAGTTTAGGTCAACAGAGTTCAACCTATTTATGAATCAGTTTCTCCTCGTTCCTTTAATAGAGTAGGGCAGTGCAGTGTAATTAATCTTAATCATCATAATGCTCAAGTGAGGTTTAGATGTGAGAGGTTCTTAGCCTACAGCTTTCGGACACAATCAAAAGTCAAAATTATATAAACTGATGATGATTGCAGGGCGAGACTATTTAGTAGAGATCACTAACGCATCTGTCTTTCCTTGTTGTCTGGCTAATTTACATGATTGTTCAACATGTGTTCGAAATGATAATTAGACTTTGTGTCTCTTTCTCTCTCTCTCTCTCTCTCTCTCTCTCTCTCTCTCTCTCTCTCTCTCTCTCTCTCTCTCTCTCTCTCTTCTCGTTTGACGCTTCACCCATACAGAACACGTCCTCAAACATCTATCTGCATCGTAAAACCTGTTGCTCCGCACTCACCACACTGGACACTCTCACTCTGTATATTGATTATATGTTTGTTTGCTCTCATCTCTTGTATTTCTAATATTGTAAGACTTTTTAGTTGAAAAAGTCAATTTTGTTGTTTGTCGCTTGAATTGATATATAAGTACGTGTAATTGTTACATATTTTTACCAATTGATTACGCTTTGTTGTCGTGGTTAAATTGAACCCGATCTTATACTTAAGTATTGTACTAAGACTTGGGATAACTGTTTAATGTATATTACCTTCTTATCGTTTATGTAATTAATTTTATTATTATTTCATTTCATACTCATCTCGAAAAACCGTAACCCAACCTAAAAATCTGAATAAATCATCTCAAAATCCCTAAAATTGAGGGTCTATTGTGTTTTATTACATTGGTCGGTTATGATGGTGGTTTCACCCTATGACAACGTCTGCAAATCTCTTCTTTATCATTCAATAATATAATTTGATGACGAGTATGTTTTTGACTTCCCTTATGTGATCGTATTTCCGAATCTTGGACGTTCTCGTGAGGCACAAGCAAAATCCGTTACATGTTACTCGATCACTTTGCAGATTGGCAACTCAGCACCTGAACAACCTGTCTATTTTTCCTTTTACCGTAATCCACATTTGGCACATCTGGTGGACGATGATGGCTCACTTGTGTATGCCAAAGACCAATTCGATGATGACTGGTTTCATGTTACCTATTTTTCCTTTCCACTGGACATTATTCGATCTTGTGCAGAATCTATGTCCAACTTGGCCAACCTATAGATGACACTTAACGAGGTGTCATGCGAAGAAGTTGAGAAGCTGGTCGAGATTGACGAGTTGTGGTCTTCGAGTCTACTCTCCCTCAAATTGTGGTGCCACTTTTCAGAAGGTGACTGCACCCAAGTGACACTCAAGGTGATCAAGCTGTTCAATTGGATCAACACGTTGCCAGCCTTGAAACAACTCAGCGTGGAAGTGGAGCACCATCTCTACCCTTACATAAACATTCTGTCACCCATAGCATCTGAGCAAGCATTGCGAGAAGTGGACGACCAACTGATGGGCGTAGAACTACACTTTGAGCTTTCCATCATATCTCGCCTTTTGGAATTTGAGTTTTACACTTTGGACGACATCAGTCGTACTCCACTATTGTACTCTTTGAAGTGATTTGTTCCAGCCAATCCTCAACTCAGTCAACTTCGAATTGGCAATGAAGACGGACATCGAATGTATAGGCGCTTTGCTCAAATATGTCCTACTGTTGCCTCTCCGATTACATCACTTCCGAACGAGCCTTGGATTTGTCAATTTGAACTTGAATTTGAACAAAATCCACTTGCTCGACGAAATGTTTTATCGAATTTCTCTTCGTTAACAGAAGTGTTCTTTATGCACTGTATCGAGGAGCTCACCTTTACTCAACTATTCAACACCTTCTCCACATTGACCAATCTTGTGCGTCTTAATGTGCAATTGGTTTGTGATACCGAAGACCGTCCTCTAATTATGTTTTCAGATGACGATGATAGACTTCCGTCTGAAATTAGCCAGTTGGTTAGTGTCAAGATGTTTACATTGGATATTAACGAGGAACAGGGCAAGGATCAACTTGACTCTGCGCACTGGGCATGGGTTTTCCCGAATGTACAAATACTCCAAGTTATAATCAAGGATAACACTTACCGGTTGCCTCACATTCGCAGGTTGTTGAAAACACTGCTGCCGTGTCCCAAGTTGGCTCGCGTCTATACCTTCAATGACGTGTGGTCTGAGTGGTCAGTTATCGAGGCTAAGCTGAGACAAGAGAGAAATGTCTAGTTTTGACAACAGTTGAATGTTTACTGAGTTTGAGTTTGTTTGAGTATGGTTTATGATACTCCGACAATGTTTCACTTTTATTATATCATTTGTTATGTCCATGATTTTATTGATGACTTTTCTTGTCTGATTACTGTCACTGTAACTGTGCCTGTCCTTCATGCCGCATTCGATGACCGTGATGGTGGTGACGAATAGATATAGAGATGGAATTACACAATCGTTTCCATTTGCATTGCATTCCACTGGATCGTTAGTTCCTCTCTCTCTCTCTCTCTCTCTCTCTCTCTCTCTCTCTCTCTCTCTCTCTCTCTCTCTCTCTCTCTCTCTCTCTCTCTCTCTCTCTCTCCCTCTCTCTCTCTCTCTCTCTCTCTCTCTCTCTCTCTCTCTCTCTCTCTCTCTCTCTCTCTCTCTCTCTCATGTAGCATTTTTGCGTTTCGAGTGCTATTTTCGCGATTTTAGAGCTATTTTCGTGTTTCGAGTGATATTTTAGCGATTTTAGAGCTATTTTCGTGTTTCGAGTGATATTTTAGCAATTTTAGAGCTATTTTCGTGTTTTGAGTTGTATTTTTGTGTTTTGAGTGATCAATTGATTTTGTGTGTCTCACTAACTGAATTAGTGGCACTCATGGCAACAAGGACAGTCATTCTTTCAGTTTAATAGACAAGTCTGGTGGTGTAGTGTACTATAGTAGGGCGAGCACCTGAAGTCATTGCATCATTTGGCGAGTGATCAATTGACGGTATCACGATCATACACTTCAGCTGACAAAGTCGCCCCAACAGTGGCATTGTGATGTTACTCGTTTCACTACTTCTTTTGGGTGACTTTCGAGCATGAAGATGTCTTTATCACCGTAACTGCCATTGAACAGGTTCGGCTATTTTCTCATGCTCATCATCTCGAAGTAATCCCTCGACCACTGCAGACACTGATGGAATGCTTCACCTTCTCTTTGATCAGTTTTGCTCAGCCTGGGCACCACGACGGTGAATCAATTCAGATCCATTCAAACATCCAAACATCCAACTTCGATGACGATGATAACTCCATGATTGAACGTCTAATTGAATTCATTCTGAATTACGACCCACTTGATGGCCTAATCACTGACACGTTTGATCATCAACGTGATCTATCTTTACCTTACCTTTTGACCTCTCCAATCATGTTGATCCTATTTTGCCGTCTCACTCAGTGTTATTTGTTGTCTTCACTATGAGGCAATCTTAATATCTTTATACTAAAATCTTAATTATTAATAAAAACATATAAACAAAATTGTCTCAGATTACAGCCTAATATAAAATACACTCAAAATCATATATGAAAAGTTAAAAAATGAAAGGTTGTGTAGATGCACGTGAAGCACCTGAAACACTTGGTGTACTGGCAGGTGGCGGACTAGAAGATCACTAAAAGTTGACGTACGTATCATCGAAACTTTTTCGTTTGAGAGACAAATCATCATCTTATGCATTTTCAGGGGCATTGCCTTCTGATGATCACGATGCTTCCAGAATACGGAATCGAAATAGGAACTGACCAGAAAGTTAGACTGTAGATAGGGTTACGGCACTTTTTGATTCATCTTATGCATGTAGAGAAGAATAGATCAAAGCCGTACTATTGGTGGACAAACTGTTATAAAATCGGTTTATTTGAGGATGGAAAATAAATACAAATGGTTGATAAACTCCTTTAAAGTTGACCGATCAAGATCAGGCCACAGGATCGGTGATGTTGGAGTTTCTTCAATGTAGAGAGCAAATGTCTGGTTGATGCTAATGGTAGGACCAAACAGGATGATGAGGTTAACCTAGAAAGGAGATGGTAAATCACTAGGTAAAAGAGGACATCACTTCAGACATACAAAGCACACGATGGTTGACTGCTTCAGTCATGCAGACTTAAATAGCAGAGAACGCAGTATTGCTGACTCACTCCATGTGGTGAAGGTCGACTATGTCAACAGCAACTGGTGACTAACGTCGAGTCATACTTGACCATGAGTGGTTGAGTGGTGAGGGAGCAACTATTTTGACACAAAGGCAGTCATGAGGTGAAAAAATCCGTTTTGTCATCACCTCCATCATCATCGTCATCATCATCAGACATAGACGAACCGATAGATTTTGAATTAGTTAAAAATTTTGATTTTTTTATCCTCCACCTCGGACTCAAAATTCTGGCCATTATCTTCAACCTTCTCTTCATCCCCCGCCTCACTAGATGCAACATTAACACCTTCGTCCTCCTCTTCCACTTCAATAGAAGCCGAATTCATTGATAGAAATCGCTGAATGATAGCATCCCAGATTTTTGGTAGCCACATCAGCGTCAATATGATACTTCACTTTGAGTTTAGCCTTATTAGGCGTCTAGGCTTATCTTCATTGTAATGTTTAGCTGGTACTGGTTAACATCCGCCACTCTCTTCATGTCACGTCGACCAGTAGAAGTAGATGCTGCCTGAGTCGAATCCTCCAATCAGCACAAGGAAGGCGAGAGAGAGAGAGAGAGAGAGAGAGAGAGAGAGAGAGAGAGAGAGAGAGAGAGAGAGAGAGAGAGAGAGAGAGAGAGAGAGAGAGAGAGAGAGAGAGAGAGAGAGAGAGAGAGAGAGAGAGAGAGAGAGAGAGTGAGAGAGAGAGAGAGGGAGAGTGAGTGAGTGAGAGAGAGAGAGAGAGAGAGAGAGAGAGAGAGAGAGAGAGAGAGAGAGAGAGAGAGAGAGAGAGAGAGAGAGAGAGAGAGAGAGAGAGAGAGAGAGAGAGAGAGAGAGAGAGAGAGAGAGAGAGAGAGAGAGAGAGAGAGAGAGAGAGAGAGAGAGAGAGAGAGAGAGACTAGCAGAAATGATCGCACAGTTTCTCTATCACCGATCACAGTTCTGACCAAATGCCACTGTGCAATCGATCGTGTCTAATCTCATTTATGTTTCATTTACAGTTTTACATTTGTAATTGCCCACAAAGTAACTGAGTCATGTAACCAATATAGGATCCGCTCTTGTAGCTTGAGCTGTACAGCGAGCTACGAAATCAATTTCTTCGAGCCAAAGTTGTCGTAATTGAGAATTTGAGTTTCCTCTTCTTTACACTTACTTTCATCTCCTTACTGGCTCAATGCCACTTTAAAGTTCATTACGCCCATTACTTGTTTGTACAATGTACTTGTCGTTAATGTATACTCTCAGTGATTTTAGTGTTTTTGTGGCCCATTTCTGGCACTGAAAACTGCTGATTTCGAATGACCCAGTTGTGGTGCAATTCGGAAACAATTCGAACGTGCCAGCCCTAACCGAATTAAATGATTAGTTCGATACCTCGGTGATTGCTGTGACCAAGTTGGCAACCTTAATTGTGCTGTCTATTCGGATACGATTAGATTTGTTAGATGGCTAATGGCATTACATTTGGGTTAGCCTGGCTGAAGCTTGTTGTTGCGCTCCAATTGATCGTTGGATTGATCGATGCAATCAACTGAACAGGGAGAGTGAGAAAGGCAAATGAGGAGAGAGTGAGTTTGGTGTGATGGTGCTCACAGAGGGAGACAGACTGAACACAACACAAACTGTCACACAGCACACAAGCAAATAGTAGCTGTGTGAAAGTGTTGTGGAGATCGAGCGAGCAAGCCAACGCCGGGCGCCACATCGAACGCACCACGAGATAGCAGACAAAATGCAATGTTATTCGGTGGCTGGTGTCAGTCACACTCGGTGGCAGCTTCGGGCGCACACAGACACGCACTGAGAGAGGAAAGAGATCGAAAGAGAAATAAATGAAGCGATCGATCAAATACATTGCACGGACTTGCACACACACACACACACAAACACAAATAAACAAAAAATATATTTTATTTTATGCTAATGTCAGCCATACTAAAGCAGCCAAGGATGAACAGGACGAAACTGAAGCTCCGATGGAAACTGTAGCCGCTACTGCCCCCACCACCACAATAGGCAGGAAAACTTCGATCAACGAAAGCGATTTGAAGTCACCCTGCAGCAGCAGCTGCACTGCCTCTCGCATCATGTGCAACCATGTGACGGGTCATTGCTTCTATGGAGACAAACTTTGTGACCATTCCATGGCGATTGCCGTCAACTGCTGACCAGTCTATCTTGCATCTTCCTATCTCTAGCATAGCCCTGCCAACTCTGATTTGCCGGCGAGATGGGGAATCAGTATAGTACGTGATGAAAAGCAAAAATAATGAACGCTTTAATTTTTTTAATTCAGCTGTGTGACGATGGTCAGTGCATTGACAGTGAGACTGCTGGCAGTGATAACGCGCTATCTACTTTGAGCGATAAGAATAGAAGAGAAAAAGAGGGCAGGAAGTTTTTCTTTATAATTTCACAATTCACAATTGGTTCCAAATAAAAAAAAATCCCGGTAATTTCTTTATCCCATAATTGGTAGATCTGGTGATTTCCCAGATGAATATGTGGATCTTATCAAACGAATAATCGGCCTGAAAATCTCCAAAGAATTTTTGAATGTTAAACTTCCTTGAATGTATGTAATATACCCAAATGAGAGGTTGAATTTTATCTTCCATTTGGTGGTCCGATGATATTCCCAAATGGTCTGTTGGGTTCTGTCTAAAATTGGGTGTCCGAGTAGATTACCAAATGAGTAAGTGAAACTTATCTCACAAAAAGTGGGTCGGAAGAATTCGCCAAATAGCCAATGAATTTTATCCTTAAATTGCTTGTTTGATTAAGAAATTCCGATTAGTTCTTAAAATCAAATCGGATGTTGGGATTATTCCGGAAATAGCATTCCCCTTGGATTGTTTGGATTATTGTTTGCAACTGTTTCTCATACAACTCTTGAATTCTCTTTTCTGTACCAATAAAGGGGAAAGTTGAATTAATATAAGTGGAATCACACAAAATGATAAATTCATTGTCTCATTTAAGGATATTTTCGGCCCAAAAAATTGTTTGCTACAAATCATAAGACCCATTGTGAGCCTACGGAGTCTACCAATTATGGGATAAAAAAATTACCGGGACGTATTGGGTCTGGAAACAATTGTGAATTGTGAAATTATAAAGAAAAACTTCCTGCCCTCTTTTTCTCTTCTACTCTTATCACTCAAAGTAGATAGCGCGTTATCACTGCCAGCAGTCTCACTGTCAATTCACTGACCATCGTCACACAGCAAAAGCGTTCATTATTTTTGTTTTATATCACGTACTATACTGATTCCCCATCTCGCCGGCAAATCAGAGTTGGCAGGGCTACTCTAGCAGACATTGAGGCGTTGGTTGAAGGAGCGCGTTTGACTGGTCAAGCGATGGCAGCCTTGCACTTGTGTGTGCTCACCCTCTCGCAATGTCAGAGCACAATGGCCACCAACACCCAACAGGCAGCAGATCACAACTGTCCCTCTTGAGTGACAGATCTGGCAGTGTCCAGTCCTGCTGTTACTCTGTTCTGCCTACCACTTTTCCGAGTGCTCCTCAATGCTCACCTGTCACCTGTTCCAGTAAAAACAGTTTTCGTATGTTTTGTTACAGTTCGATCTGTCCCATTAATAAATATTGCGTGACAATTGGCAGCAAATTGCAATGCGGCTGAAATGATTGATTCACACGAGCTATTTGAGACTTTTGATCGACCTTGACACGCACACAGTGGATGTTTTGACCAAATCGAACATCATATTCCAATTTAGGATACTCAAAAACATATGATTTGATTGAGATAAACAGAAAACTAAACTCATTTTCGAAATCACCAGGATTTCGAATATAATTAGACAAAGTTGAACATCGCATTCTAATACATTTTTGTTCAAAAAATCGAATGGTCAAAATCCCGAGTTACTAGGACATACCACTGCAGAGATATCAATGTTGGAACAGTTTCCAAAAATGACCCATTTTGGATCGATTCAGTTCATGTCCGAGCTGTCATCGATGCACTTTACCCGGTCATTTGTCATGTTTCTCAGTTGTACTGCACTAGTGGTAGTCTAGAAGCTGCACTAAGATCTTCTAAACGTGAACATTTTTCTAGTGCGCATGCGCCACCTCTAATGTGGACAATCTGAGGCCCAATCGTCAAAATCTGCAATTTTTCTAGTGCGCATGCGTATCTTGTAATGTTGACAGATTAGAGTTTATCAAACAAATGTCAATGTTTATCAGACACGCATGCGTAGTCTTTAATTTAGATATAAATTCGAGTATTAGAAATTGATATTAACAAATGCAGTTTTTCTTTTTTTAGTTAGTCTTTTTTTGTTGTTTTTGTTTCATTGCGTCTGTGACTGTCAGCCTAAGCAGACGTGCCTCTCTTTCTTTTCTCTAATTTGTGTTTTGATTTAACTCACTCGAATCAAGTCCACTACCAGTCTCTGGCTCAATCGGGTGTCAAGACTTGCTGCTCCAGTACATCCTCTCCCTGGCTCATCTCGGCCTCTAGAATGTCATCTGAACCGTATTCAGTCTCGAATGGTAAGTGTACACTTTTCTCCTCACTCTGTTTGCTTTGTATGTTTGTACATGTAGCCGAACACAGAGACACAGTCGGAACGTCTCAATTCGATTGTTGTTTCTGCTCGGTTTGTTTACATGTTTCAGTTGCTGCCTTTGTATGATCATACTTTTAGTATCCCTGGCAAAAGTATCAATGAGCAGTGCATGTCTCTATATGCATTGCCTCATCCGTGTACAACAAGACATTCTCTTCTTTGTACTGTACAGCCATTCAGACCAAGTAGCGTTCTTATGTTGCTAATGCTCTTCTTGAGCAATCAAGGATTTCTTGTTTATGAGATGCTCGGAGAGTTGTTGTTGAGTACATAATTCACTTGTAGTAATGACGATTCTGCCTTTTTCAACTTCTGTCATCAATTACTATTTTGACCGATTGATTGCGCTATAGACTGCGTATTGGCACTCCGACTTGATGGTTAGAGCTTCAAGTAGATTTACTTGTGTGATAGTTCAGCCTGCCAAAGTCAAGTTTCGTTTTAGCTTCCGCAGCAGAACTTTTCGTCCACAGACCGCTTTACAGTAAAATCATCATCTAACAGTCAAAACGAATCTTCTGATCTGCAGCCTATCTTCTACCTTCTACCTTTTAGTTGATTAGTCGCAGTCGTTCGAGCTCGCATGATACCTTTACCTTTCATACAAACGTGCAAATCTGTGACATGGCGACTGATCATGGACCCTAAATTACGCCATATGGAATCTATATTATAAATCACGAATATATTCGATTGCGCATCTGTGTTTGTGTGAAAGACTACTCAAAACTAATTTAATCAACTCGACTTAAAATGTTTTTCTTTTGTTATTATTATACAGACACTTCCCAATGCGAGATCAACAACGAAATGGGATTAGCGGATTTACAGGCCGGAGACGGTGGCAGCACTCAACCATATCCATCACACGATGATCCAATCGTTGATGACGCTGCTATTTTGCAGCTGTTGCAGTCTCCATCAGCCCAACCTCCATTGGGTAAGCATAAAGCACAATGATGAGGGTGCTATTCAACTCTATTTATGATTTACATCTTTTGCCTTACAGATGTCCATTCATCTGTGCTACAAAGTAACATCTTCTTGGGTTCCAACTCCAACTGTACAATCGATTTGGCGCTGCAAATCTACCAATCAGAGAGCTTTATTATCAGGTGCGTGCCGTAGCCTTACTGTCACTGTACAATCGACGTGACGCTGCAATTCGACCAATCAGCGCTCGTCTATCATCTATAAAAGAGAGGTAGCAATTATGGGACACGCTCATTCCTTCTCAGGCTCTCGTCCTGGTTGGTTGTCTCTCTTCTCTTTTCCGTCGCTCTGGCTCGTCTCTTCTCATTTCACTGGTTGGCCCTTCCTCATCTCTCTTATCAGTGATCACCCAACTCACCCATTCCTTTCATCACTTGTTCTACCTTGTGCCAACTTCAACTTCATCTTTTACCTCATCGATTCCCCCAACTAAGCATCACAACCCTCAATGGATTCACAAAGGTATGTACATCTTTTATTGTCCGTTTTCATAGATTAGGATGATTTTAAGTTATCAGGTGTTCCTAAAATTGATATTATTGTTATGGTACTAAGCATAGGAACGTCTCGTCATATGAAAGTGCACAGTGAAGGTTATAGTGTTGGTGCTCAGGATAGACATTTATGGGTGTTTAGCCACTGATCAGGTAGAGGACTAGGATTTGGAATAATGTTTTTGTAATATCCTCATTGTGACTTAAAATGTCCATTATTTTACTTAGTAAACTTTAGAGCAGAGCACACGTTAGTAGGGTCATGCTTCTTTGGCTTATCGGAGAGTGAGCAGATGTATCTAGCATAGTTCGACTTGCACTAAAGTACCGTCACATTGCTCATTCTCTGATTGCTCATTGATGAGTCACCTTGACATGTGCTTGATTGTGTGAGCAGTGGCAAGTGCCAGTGTGCACTTGCTCTGTTGTCCATTTGCGATAACACATGTTGATGAGTGGATGGCAATGCTGGTCGAGCTCGCTTATTCCTCTCCAAACTTCTATCGTGTCATCTCGCAATTGTGCCTATCTCCTAGTTCTCTTTCGACCTCTTTTTTGTCCATATCTTCATCCCATGCATATTTAGTTGTATCCTCAGCCTCTACAACCGCCATCATTTTCTAGTTTCCATATCAATTTGAATTATTGTTTCAATAATTATGTTTTTTACCGCCTGTAGTTGTCTTTTGCTTTATTTTGACTACGTATTATTCCCCACTCTATTTATGTTTTTATATAATTTATGTTTATTTTTTATTTTAACTTTTTTAGGATCGCCAAGTCTTGATCGGAAGACTGGAAAAGGCTCTTGGAAGCCTTAAGGATGGCAAACAAGTTCGTGTGGATGGTGCCTAATGATCGATTTAATCTGGATGGCATGGACATTGTGGGATGAGGTCAGTGTCGAACCACTCCTTACTACCACATCACAGTTCTCAAAGTGGAACACGCGCCTTTTGGACATGGACAACAACAACACGTTGCCTGAAATGCCAAGTATGTCGCCTCGACAAACTAAGTCACGTTAGCCAAAATCATCCCAACCTGTGCGCCATTCTTATCAGGTCGTGGGTCAATCTGTGCAACAATCTGGCCAATCATTAAAGGCAATTTCATCATTGTGTGGACCAGGCCCCCTCTGTTTGATATATTTAAGGGAGTGAATTCCTTAAATATTTTTTACTATAATTGTCAATTGCCGATTGTCCCCAATTTATTAATTTATTGGCTTCTAAGTTTACCCATGACCATTTAGTTATCTTTCCTTTTCCCCTTTCCTTTGTATATTTACTCTACATGTAAATTGCATCATTCTTTAATGCATTGTAACTTGATGGACGATTGTCCCCAATTTATTAATTTATTGTTATATTTTCATTTTCATGTATTTCCCCCATTCCTTTGTGTGTGAGACAACGGCATGTGGACCCTTTTGTTCGTCTTTTGACAGTTGTACTCAACATGTAAATTATATTATATTTTTATGTATTGTTATTTGGAATAATGTAACACACTACTCTTATCTTGTATTTCAATTTAGTACTATTGATGTCTATTTATATGTTCATATATTTCTAATAAATCCGTTACAATTTATTGATTGAGTACACGCGTTGTATGTTGAATGCAGTAATGTTATTTTGATACGTATTTACCTGGCCATTCTTAGCACCAATCACAGGGTCTGAGCCACATCTTTACCATCATTCAAGCAGAAGAAGAATACGACTGGACGGAGTGGACAGAGGTCGAGACTGATGGGCAGAGGAGACTTCGAGGCTTGGAGTCGTGATGTTTTTGTGAATGGCTTAAGGCAGGACACGATGAAATTTTGGCAAAACATGACATTATGTTTTAGTCTTTTAAAAAATATTATTTAAAATTTTAATTTACATAGAATACGAAAACCCCCAACTTTAATTTGAGAAATAATGAAAAATTAAAAGTTTAAAATAATTAAGCCTATTTATATCTCAGTCCGATCGAATCTTAAAGTTGACTTTTCTCAATTTAGTTAAAACTTCAATTTGAATTTTTTGAAAATACGTATTAAATCTAAATCTTGGTCTATTCTGGCAAATGAGGGGCGTAAATTGTAGAGAATTTAATGAACTAAAAAGTGAGCTGATTAGTTTTGATGGATTTTACTCTATATTTTCAAAATTAGTAAAAATATAGCAAAAATTTGTAATTTTTTCTATTAAATCGTCCCAATTAAAAAATTAAAACAATTAAGCTAAAACTTTCCTACTCAGTTTTAAGTTCATTTAATTATCTTTAATTTTTGCCTAAGTTTGTCAAAATCGGTTCAGAAATATGGTCAAAACGTGTATTCAAAAAAGATAAATAAACCCTTGTGGTGAGCGCATGCCACAGGCATGTTGCCACGTAACACCACAGCCATTTGCATTCCAGATCGACTTGTCATTACTCGTACAACTATCGATCTGTGACACAACTTCAATCAGTCAGACTCTGGCCGCCGTACTGGCCAGTCGCAACAGTCTGTGTTCCTTTGTACTTGTCCATTACCAACAATAAAAAGACTGAAACGCCTAATGAGTCCGCGGTTCCAATCTATTTCATCTCACGGTGGGACGCCTGACCTCATTGGTCAGGCGTCCTCCTCACCCTGTCAAAATGCCATCTTTCTCAATTGAGCAAAAATCAATCGTGTCTACCCTTAAGCCAACAAGCACTCTTCTGCTGTTGTGGAAAAGTAAAATGATTACACATTCGGTGTGAAGGGCTCTACTGGGAAAGACAAGCACTACTGATGCCACATTGTGAACGTATCAACATCATTGAGAGCACTTTCGTACTTGTCAGTGTACGGAGGCACATCGAAGTGTACTGGTTATCTGTTGCACTGACATTCCCTCAAAGTAATGACAATTGACTAATGACAATGGTGGTCGAACATGTGATTGAGTTTCAATGTCTTGTTAACACTGTGAAGCAGGTTATGGAGACAATGTTTACTCGTGGATATGAAACTTGTGAATGGTTGTGTGCTTGAGGTATTAACATGCAAAAGCCACGCAGACAGAGTACATCTGCAGTGATAGCAAAAGGCACTAGTTAGAGCGGGCCACTGATTTAGGTACAGTGGTGGTGTTGTCTGCCATTGTACTTCAAGTCATTGTGTATGCACTATAGTGAGATCAGATACAGAGTCACGCTATGGATTGCTCAAATAAAGAATTAAAATAAAACGTAACGTGCCACTGTGGCAATTGTAACAGAGCGAAACTGCTAGTGAACAAGATGATCGTGTGCAATGGTTACCGAACTGTTTGTGAACTGGTCTGAGGCATGTGCTCTGACTCGCCTTAGTCGTGCATTACTTGGAGAGTTCAATGTAATTCCATGCACTTTGTACATGGCAACTCATCCTAGAGAGTCAAAGTAGAAGACGACTTACTTTGCTGTGAATGTAGTTCAGTGCTGTCGCGTTCAACTATGTTTGTGTGTATCTGTTTGCTCGTTAATTGTGCATCTACTTCGTATGTTCGCATGTTTGTGTTTGTGCTGTGTGCTGTGCCCCTTTCTGAGATCATCACCATCGTTTCACATATTCTCATGCGTTAAAACGAGTGTATTCGCTGTGTGGATGCCAGAGAACGGCAAAGTTATTTTGGCAGATAACGATTTCTACTAAACCAGATAACGAGTTTTGGGAGCAGACGCAGTATCAATAAATAGTTAAATGTATCAAACTGCGTATGCTCCCAAAACTCGTTATCTGATTTAGTAGAAATCGTTATCTGCCAAAATCACTTTGCCGATCGCTGTGTGGAGGCAATATCAATGTCAGTTAGTCAGCCCCACTCCTTGCCAAACCAGTGTCTCAATCTCTATTTCGACTGCATTATACACGGTCAATCATGTCACTCACCGTGCAGCAGCACATACAACACATGCACAGCAGTCAGTCCATGTTTAGCTTGCGCACACTGTTGAACTTGATTGTCGACGAGTGACATTAGTGTCGAGTGGCCAATGACTCAACTGTCACAACGCACACCACCACCACTCAGTCTGTCTGCTTTAAGTCTGTGTTTGGTATGTTCGCTCGCTCGTCGTTTGCCAGTCTGCTGCTTTGAACCGTTTTTGGCTATCATCATATCCTGTGAATCGTATCTCACACACTCTCTGTGCAGTGTCTATCGTCCCACTCTCCTTGTCTTCTCTCTTCTCCCAGTCGCGAGTCACTTCTTGTCCAAATCAACATAGTCTGTTGGCCTTTGGTTTGTGCTTCCGCCGGCAGCTGTTTTTCGGTCTCTGGTCCTCACCACATCTGCTTCATCTACCTCTCGTTGGTCCTCTCGCCTTATTATCCTGTCTTGTGTGCACAACCATTGCATAGTCCTCATCCGTTGATTCGCCTACTACACTACTCGCTTGAGTAACTCGTACTCCGCATCTGTGTATCAAGTGAGTACTCATGTCTTGTCTACTCTACACTATTTGTGTTTCTCTGTCTGTCTGTCTGTCTATCTCTCTCCCTCTCTCTCCCTCTCTCTCCCTCTCTCTCCCTCTCTCTCTCTCTCTCTCTTTCTTTCTCTCTTTCGCCCTCTCTCTCGCCCTCTCTCTCTCTCTCTCTCTCTCTCTCGCCCTCTCTCTCTCTCTCTCTCTCTCTCTCTCTCTCTCTCTCTCTCTCTCTCTCTCTCTCGCCCTCTCGCCCTCTCGCCCTCGCCCACTCTCTCCCTCGCCCACTCTCTCTCTCTCTCTCTCTCTCTCTCTCTCTCTCTCTCTCTCTCTCTCTCTCTCTCTCTCTCTCTCTCTCTCTCTCTCTCTCTCTCTCCCTTAGGCTGCTCGTTTGATTGAGTTTGATTGAGTTTGATTGAGTTTGATTGAGTTCATGAGTGTGCTCATCAGTACTCTGTTCATGTACGACGTGGCTGTCTTTTTAGTGACTTTTGTCACCGTAATGTGCTTGAGATTTGCTGATGTCTGTTCCGTCCTGTCTTTTTCTCAGAACACAACATTTCCTTGTACTTTTCAATCTCTTCCTGAACCATTCTAACATTGTTTTCTATTCCCAACTCCGCAGTCTGTATAGTAAATTTGAGTACAGCAAAATGTATTCTCAAAATCAACATCAACGTGATGTTTCTCAAAATGTGAGTTTTTTCTCTTCTCTCTACTCTATGATTGACCATTTTAAACTCTTTAGATCGATTCTATCAATGAGAATGAAAGTCTCATCAGCCAAAGTGGGTCTGTTGGCGGTCGCTCCACATCATCCAACTCAACAGCTGGTGGCGTCACACATTCTGGAATGATCGAATTGGACTTGGAGGCAATGTTGAAACGTACACGATCCGAGTGTCAACGACTGGCATTGGTGATCAATGAGATTGAAACCGAAAATGTGAAGAAGCTGCTGGACCTGGCTCTGAAAGAGTTACAACTCAAGCTACAGTTCGAGCATTCAAAGAATAAGTTGAAGAAATTGTCGAGGTATGTCTCGGTTGTGAGTTGTCTTACTGTTTGATTAATCCTCTATGGTATCACTTTTTAGCGATTTGGCCGATTTGACGAGCAAATGCAACGCACAGTTGGCAGTGATCAATAAGTTATTGCAAGACAAGCTTTCGATTTCATCGCCGTTTGAGTGCGTAGTTATTGGTAGTAACAGCGCTCCGATTGCTTTATCTGTTGCTTCCGTTTCTCAAAAAACAACCACGTATCCGTCCACACCCCATCTGAATGCTCTTCCCGTAGTGCCTCTGCGGATAATCTTCTCCAAACTATCCCTTCAAGATGTTCTCCAGATGGGGCAAGTCTGTTTGGCTTGGAAATGCTACCAAGAAGACATTCTCTCGAAGGTTCATTCTATCACTCTGTTGATTGGCACGCCTGTTCCTGACAGCGAATTTTATTCGACCAATTGCCGCAAACGACATTTGGCAAAACTAGTGAACGATGATGGCACGCCTATGCATCCCAAATGTCAATTGGATGACAAATGGTTTCAAATTTGCTATCCTTTGCTTCAATGGGACACTATTCGATTGCTGGTCGCAACTTTGCCCAACCTTGTCCATCTACAGATCATACTTCATGGTGTCTCGTATGAAGAAGTTGAAAATGTGATTGTTTTGATCGAACAGTGGTCGTTGGGGCTGATTACTCTCAAACTGTGGTGCCACTTTTCTGAAAAGGATTGCATTCAACTGACGAACAAGGTTGTGAGGCTGTTTGATTGGATCAACTCGTTGCCAGTGCTCGAACATCTCACCGTCGAACTTTTTCACCACCTCTACGTAAGCTCTGTTGGCCAACTGCAAGAAGTTGACTTTCAATTTTTGGGCGTACAGCCACACTTTGAAATTTCCATTTTGTCGCGCCTTCGTGAATTCATTTTTTACAGTTATGACGTTATTGATCATACTCCGCTGTTTTATTCTTTGAATCAATTTGTCCCGTCCAATCGCCATCTCAATCACATTCTTATTGGCAATGATGATTATAGGGAAAAGTTTTCATGGTTTGCTCGACAAAGTCCCAATGTTGCCGCACGGATTACATCACTTCCGAACGTTGTATTTGAGTTTGATCCACTGGCTTTACGAGCTATTTTTGCAGACTTCCCCTCTCTAACCTATGTTTTACTTGTGCACCGTCCCCAGAACTTCACCTTCACTCAACTCATCAACTCCTTCTCTTCATTGGCCAATCTTGTTCATCTCGATCTTTTTTTTATTTTTGATCCCAACCCATTGGGTCATTTTCTATTGTTCTCAGATGACGACAGAAGTCATAGGTCAGCAATTAGCCAGTTGGCTAGTGTCAAGATATTGTCCCTCACTGTCGATATAAACGAACGTACCAACATTGATTCTTCACACTGGGGCTGGGCCCTACCGAACATACAAGTCCTCAAACTTAAACCGACCAACGAGGAGGATAATCTTTTAGAGGATCACCAGTTGCCTGATGTTGGCAAGCTGTTGCAAACATTAGTGCAATGTCCCAAGTTGGTTCACATTTATGTCATCGCCAAAGTGTGTTCAGAGTATAATGTCATCGAGACTGATGGGAACAGAAGCCTTCTCAAGCTTTCCAAGCAGTGAAGTGAGTGCACAAGCCAACAATCAAATGCCCAACATTTTAGGTATAATACTTGCTCTCACTCATTTGATTGAAATTGTAATATTGTAGTGATACGTGTTACATTATAATTAATTCAATAAAGTTTTATCTCTTACTAATCAAACACTTACCTTTACATTTATTCAAACAATTGATGACTGTTTTAGAATGACTGTTTTGATAGTCCTAAAGGTTGAAGTCAATCAGCAGATAACCACTTTTCGCTCTGATGTTATTGTGTCCGTTCTGAGAGTAGCAATCGATCTCACTAATTTACTATACCACACGTTCTGTCATGACTAGAATATCCACTCTGGCACATACTGATGATAGCCGTAGAATTGATTCTGTTAAATCAAATGCCAAGCACCAAATGGACTGATGTGCATGTTCAACCAAAAGTGGCTCACCACCACCACCGCCAATACCAATGATCGTGATCACTATCACTATTACATTGCGTGCTCGTGTGCATGGTGATGATGGCGAAGCAAAGCTATTTTAAATGACACAAATACACGTGAGACCAACACACACCTTACTACGCCACTCATTAGTGCACTATGATGATGACGAATGAGCCATTTTATGGAACAACTACCAATTCGATCGTATGATTGTTATTGTTTGTTGAAGAGCAGTTCCTTGAGTACGGCAGAGGGAAGTGGTTCCGTTCACATTACAGACTCTAATCGACAGTCGCCTCTCAACGTCACTACCATTGGGTTGAGCACAATCCTCATCTAGGTACACACATTCAGTACTGCATTTTCATGCTCGTGTTTACTGCTCTGAGTGCAGTGTTGCCAAGCCAACTCCCTGTGGTATTCTCAATTTCGGTTTCCTCAGCTCGCAGCTCACAAGCCACAGTGGCCCTCTCAGTCTGTACAGGAGTGGTCATTGACCACTGGTCAACACTACCTGCATGCTGTGTATGTCTGTGGCGGAGCTTTATTTGTCCACTTGTGTTTGCCTATTGTTTGATTTATTCTTACCGATCCAAACTGATAGTGCTGTATCACTTAAGTGAACTGGAATGCCACATTAAACACAAAAATAGCACTCGAAACGCAAAAATGCCACTATTGCTTGAGAGTGCCATCAAAACTAAGCAATCGAAATTGTACTTGAGTTAGTTAAGAGCAACAGTGCGTTAAGTGACAAAGCATCGATTGTGTTGGACTTTCATCGTCACAGGCAGGCCACAGTGGCCCTCTCAGTCTGTACAGGAGTGGTCAGCACTACCTGCATGCCAGTGTATGTCTGTGCCGGAGTTTTTTCTGTCCACTTGTGTTTGTCTATAGTTTGACTTCTTTTTACCGGTCCAAACTGATGGTGCTGCATCACTTAAGTCACTGTAAGTCAGTCTCAAGGTCGCTTAGCAGACAATGTGCCTTTAGTTAATCAACAACACAAATAGCAAACTAGTGTTTGCTCAGCAATAGACCCACCCATCAACACACTATCAACACCACAGGCATCCACATACACATTCTTGAGGCTATATTCCGACCATAACAAACAATTACTTTTGAATGCTATGTGGTGACTAGATTGCCGGTCTAATGATTTTCGGGAGTTGCAACATTTTGGACATAATGTACAGCTTGCATACTTGTGCTATGTTAACGAAAACATCATCACAAAGCACGAGAGTGACCACAACCGTGTTGGCATACTTCTAGTAGAGTTCAATGCTAGCCAATAGTGACCAATCACACATCAACAACGATGCTATTTTCGCTGTAAGATCTGTGTGTGCTAGTGAGTTGAGACAAAGCCCGAATATGTTAAAGTGTTAGTTTGTGTGCAATTATTATGATATGTATGCATGAATCAACCTTTGCCACGGGTTCATTCAACACGAAGACTTATGTCATTTGGGCCGAACACACTAACAAAGCTAAGATCTCGAACATGGATTCAACAGAGAGCGATGTACCCAGTGATGGCGGTGTTTCCACTTTGAGGGAAACGAGTGATTTCAGTGTGATTTACTCGACCGCACGGTTGTGACCTCTGTTCGGTATTGCTTGAGAGTATCCTCACGGTTGACTTCGGTTCAGGTTGACAGTCATCTGGATGGACGGCCCACTATTGAGTTGATGTAGTTTGTATGGTTTGATTTAGATGGCGGCTTGAATGGCTAAGCAGTGCATATACAATAGTGCTCCATTGATGGATGGCTCGGTGGTAGTATGTGGCACATACTATGTGCACATGGTGATGTCTGTCACGTACGGACCGATTAGGTCGAATGGGCCCAGGAAGAAACACAACCCCACGTGAGGTAGCCTGACGAGAAAACACCGTCCACCGAAAAGGCCAAGGAGAGAGAACTGTGCGAGTGTTTGCGAGAAATGAGAGCGGCGGTGGTGGTGAACCGGTGGTGAGGTGCTCAGTGAGGATTGTTCCCACAACTTATTTCCAGAAATGAAGCTCAATCACTCACCTACTTGCTGCCTGTGGTAGACTTACAACTGATGAGTAACACTAGACCATAAAAGAAAAGAAAAGACAAATCACAAAAGTCAATCATTCATGTCAATTCGGTTGCTTTTTCCGCACACTACGGACTTTTGGTCACGATGGCAGGTTGGGAGTCATCCTTTGAGGTCTCAACAAGGTGAACACAGACTTGCACATATATCTCAATCTAACTACACAAGACCATCGCTCACTCAGTCTTTAAAGTAATTAACTCGGCACATATCAGACAACATCATACTAATTTAATTTAGATTCAGCAAATGCCCGTGTAATTCAACATCGCCACTTGCATACCACTGGACTCTACTCCGAGCTTGCATTTCGTTACGAGCCACTCGAGTGCCCATCTGAATATGAGCACGGCTGCATACCTTCGTGGAAAGTCACTACTCTGAATGTGAATGATCGTGTTCAATGTGATTTGAACTCTCGGTTGATATGAACAAACTTATGATTTTGTCATTTCAGTTTAGTCCGTACAATCTATACTATTAGAGCCACTCGCCAGACGGAACGCGATGTCAGCCACCTGTCCACTCAGTACGGCACTCTCACTATCGTACTCTCAACCTCCGTTCGTATGGAACTCATTGGTCTTACATTCTATTCGTGGTCAATGTATACGTATCAGCTGTGAGGCGATGTTGACAACAACATGTCGAGGAACAGTCTCAATCACTTAGTCATTCCAATCAACCAACAGTAGTAAATCTACAGGTAAACCAACGCTGTGACTGGAGTGTTTGCCTACTGATACTCTAATAGGATTGGGCTAACTGGGCGTTCACATTGTCTGACACAGTGAGCGGGACATATGATGTTCGGTACGATAGTGAGCTGAAGTCGCACTGCTCTGGCCGAGGACTGTTCGTCACATTGATTTTCCTAGTATCACTATCCGCCTACGCTATTGGCCGTATCATATATCAAAACCAACGGTGACAATACACCTGCTAATGTGTAACTACATTAAATGATTCAAGATGTGCGTCAAAATGTATCTAAAATAAAGATAATAACAATAATACACAAAGCCGATTGTGTAAGATTAGTCGTCCATCACAATCGATTGTGCAGCGATCGAGGCGGCTGCTGCCTGCTGCCTACTTAAAGCGTGTGTGCCGAACCGAAACGAACTCATTCGCTCTCTGTCGTTCGCCGAAGACGGTCGCCTCACTCACCTCATCCTTTTGCCTTTGCCTTGGCTTTCTTCTCACCCTCTGTGACTCATCTCACCCTCACCACACCATACTACCAAGTGTTTGTGCGTCTGACTGTGAGCGTCGTTTCATCTTCACTCTCCACACTCATTCTCATTCCCCTTTGGTTATTTTGCAGTCTCATCTCCGAGTGACTGCCACCACCAACACCATCGCTATCATCTTGAGTGTAGTGACCATCGACTCATCACCCGTTCATCACTGCTCAACCGCGTGGACGACTTCATCTGTCTGCTCGGTCATTGTGCAGCCTCTCTTTCTCGCCTTCACTCTCAGCCTGTCTGGTGCTGTCTTGTGTGTCTCACTACATCGCGTTCCTGGCTGTATCCACCACCACCTCGATACCTTGTATCTCTCTACCTTTCCCGTTGGCAGTAACAGTGCTACTACTTTTCTACGATGGCCCTTCTTCCACTACCAAGCAAGGATGGACGTGCCAAGTCCGTACTATCACTCGAGCCGGAATGGAACCACTGGCTAAACGTACTGATGGACTTGGTGGAGGATGCCACAAAGATATCGACAGTGCAAGAGGTACGCGACCTTGACTACTCGTGTATGCGTCTGTGTGGCGTGTGCTGGGAGTCGAACCCCTCGAGAATGAAAGAGCGCATTTTTGCTTTCTTCACCGGGTGCAAGCACGTCTGCTGCTATGAGTGTATGCTTCGTTGGCTCGTCCTATGTGGCCAGAAACGATGTCCACTCTGTATGTCTCTTGAAGAAACGTCCAATCTAAAGGAGAAGTTAGAACAACTGAATTTGCCCTATTTCGATTTGCCCGAACGAGATTTCAGCTTTCGTCGTACCGATTGGAATTATTTGGATGCTGATACGGTCAATAATCGTGTTGCTTTCACCTGGAACTCGATGCAAACTAAAGAGGCAGCTCGTAAGTTCTTTGCTACTCTCGATGGAGGCTACCCATTCGTGCAATTCCACGTACTCAAACAGAACATTATTTTTGGGGCCACTGGTGAGGATACGATTATTGGCGAGCGAGTGATGCAATCACTGTCTGCGGTGTGCTCCCACGGGGACAAGAATTTCACAGCTACTCTCTCTCAGCCAAAGAAACTGATTAACGTTAAGCTCATCCTGACCCATCTGTAAGTGTCACTTGATACTTCATTTCACTAACTCTCTCATTCTTTTTGTCCATTTTTAGTAAGATCCACAAAGAAACTTTGTGTGAACTATGCTTCTATCATCGCCTCACATTTCCTCGGGAGGACAAAGTGTTCTATCCAGAAGCGAATCTGCATTATCACAGTAAGCGATGCCACCTGAAGTGCCAACTGTGCCCCAGCGCTGGGACCTACTACTACGACAAGGACCACTTGGTGGAACACTGCCGAACCTATCACTACATGTGCCACGTGTGTGACTCTACTGAACTGTTCTTTCTCACTCCTGCATTTCTGTTCGAGCACATCAACACTCACCACTTTGTGTGCAACGAATGTCCACAAAAGGACAATCAGTTGACTGCCTTTTTGACTGTGAAGGAACTACAGGATCATCACAAGGAGGAACATCCTAAAGTCTACAATGCGAATCGATTCACAACTCTGATTCGACTTGGGAAGAATGTGGACAACTACGAGGAGCATCCACTGCGGGACACGTTGGACCGTGTTGATGGACTACTTCGCAAGCTGTACAGGGCTGATCGACTCAAGTATCGCATAGTCGATGGACCTCAGTAAAAGTTGGTTCTGAAAAGGCCAAAATGGCCCGATAAGAAGAATAATTAGAAGTGGTTCGTTTTGGTTCTCAAGTCTGTTTCTACTGAATAATTTTTCTCAACTATACCAATTGGAGTTCATATTTATATCTTATACAATTTATATCCTATCTTTATATATTATATAGCTTAGTACATCTCAGGTTTCTTTATTATTTGATGTTTAATTAGTGATTATTACTTTCTGAATAATTTTTGTTTAATCGTGACACTTTACAATTAACACATCTTACACTTAACTTACCTTACCTACTTAACACAATCTTCTATTTGATATATCTCAATATGTTGACACAAACCAACACCAACACACAGAAAGAATAACTTTACTCTATTTACTACACAAACTGTGATTTAATTTACTTGATTATTCTTCGATTACTTAATAAATCTCTTTTTCTGTTCATTACGCCTAATTGAATGCGAGAGATCGAACTACCAAAGTAGAAGGATGGATTTTCTATCAAAAACTATCCGCACCCCTGCCATATGACAACCTCGATTGGTGTGTTCGGTTTCACCAATCGCGGCCACGATTGTCTGCCAGGCGAACACTGTAAAGATTGGCCCAAACAGTACCTTCATACTCAATTGTGCACTCAATCGAATACTAACTCATCAATCACAATGGTCACAGTTTGCCTCCACTTGAAGCTAATGTTCTGGTTAGTCGGACAGAGTGGAGTGGCGAGTGCTCGGTAGTAGATTGAGTGGTAAGCGGAGAGAGTAAATGATGTCCAGGACAAGCCGCCTTCGAGTCAGAGCACCCTGTTACGGTCACGCCATTCACACAACTGAGCACACTCTTGTTGGTGTGATCACGTCTGTGAAACGATTCAAGGTGCCAATGTGCTCTTGAATCGTTTCACACAACCATGTGAATAGCATTGAAGTATATTCGTAATATGACTCTTGTTATGTTCAGTGTTATAAGCAGCAATACGATTAGCGAATCGTCTCTGAGGAATGTAACAAAGTCACACAAACATACACGTTTGGTGTGCAGTTTGAGATGTACAAGCAGCTGTTGTTGCTCATTCGGTCCGAATTGTTTGCCAACACCGAGGATAGTCACAACAGACTGGTGCTAGTGCTGGTTATTCAATCCGAGTCGTAACCGTGCGATTCACTTTAAGTGTGTTCGGTGGTTTGGGTGTGTATCTAACAAAACACCACACAATTATCATTCGGAACCAAGAAAACAACCCAAAACACTTACCTTCGTTGTCGAGTAGTTGGTAATTGGTTGGCAAACCAACATCGATGTGTCTTCGCAACCATCATTTGAACAAGTTAGCATTAACAGCATCGATGCAGAGAGTCAACAAGTATAACCGAAAACGGTAGTTACCGAGTTTAGGGTGTTGTACAAAAGTCAGCACATGTAATTAGAGAGCAGTCGCACTATAATAAGTTGTGATATCAACAGATTAGCCAACGAGCAATCTCGATTAAAATCAGAGAGCAACAGTGAAGCAGCGGCAGTAGCCAAAAGCGACACAAGTCGACTCTAACTAGTAATGGACAACAACCAACAAATTTCACTTGACGGGCACAATGCCCAATGGAGCAAATACGTTCAGAACGGAACGGAAACTGGCACTGTACGTGTCCACGATCCGATGTAGACCAAATTTTAGTACGAAATTAATTAATAAGGCACTGAACAGAGAGTGCATTAATATATTCGGACCATTGGGAAGCAGCCAAATAAGAAAACCAATGAGTGCCATAATAAGCGTTATACCAAATAACAATTAGAGTTAAAATTAAAGTCTATAGCGAGTAAGGCGAGCAGCGAAAGCCAATAATAGATCAATCAGAACAGTCGAGTTGATAAGCCATTCAAACAAACGGCCAAGTTGATAAAACAAAGCTGTCACTCCAAAGAGAGAAATGTCCATTATAACGCGTGTGCGTGTCATATCGCGAACACACGAGTTGAGTCGAGCCGATAGACAGCGAGAGATAAGCCAAGCAGCACAATGAATTCAATCAGAATTTCAGTGTGGCAAAGCCAGCGAGTGAGTGAGAGAATCCTGATGTAACTACTGATAATCAGTAAATCAGATAGTAAGACTACGAACAAAGCAATAAATTAGCGACTCGAAGGCAGCATGGCTCATTTTGCTTTAGCCTCCGTGGCCGAGTACTTAGCAAAGAATATTTCTCTATCTTTTCTGTTTGATCATCCACCGAGATGGAACCAACTAAACCAGAGCCTACTCAAGAGGACTCGGGAAGCGCGGCCAACAACGATTCATCTATTCCGGTTAAAACCGACTCATCTATTCCGGTTGATACCGATTCAAATTTATCAGCCAGCATTGAGCTGGATCTTCTTAATTTAGACTCTGACATGATTGACTGGGCTTTGAACGATAGTCTACTAGGGAAACTATTTATGTCTCCGACCTGCGCTAATAAGAGCGAAACCAGTAAGGTTTCGAGTCAGTTTGAAGAACTCCAACTAGATGATCCGAATCAAGACGAATTCAACGAGACAGTAGCAGTGTCAAATAGTGAAGTCAAACAGGAGATTAAGGTCAAAACTGAGGAACCAATGGACACCAGCATGGTGAGTCCAATGAGTGAGTCAGTAGTACAGCATCGAGCGAACAGAGGTTCGAAACGACCAATGCAAAATGAAGAAATGCTTCATCAGCGTAACGTTCACCTCAGCACACTGAGTGCACGCTGAGTTGGCTCAATCGAATGGCACGCAACCGACTGGTAGTGTCTACTGTGTTAAGTTAAAAGCTTTATTGGTGAAGAATAAAAGTACAGAAGGGTTTGGTTGAACTAAGTAGACACTGCGCCATACAAAGAAACCAATGATGATCCTTGTGTGGTAGAGCCAGATGGAAGTTGATCGTCAGAAACTGAGTAGACACAATCTGTAAAGTAGAAGACTCTGCGTTAGCACAAGTAGTGGAGACAACTGATCAGAACACATACGAGACACTCGATGATTGACAGCTTCAGACTGAAGTCCTTTTATAGGGAGCAGCAATTGTGCTTTGTCACTGTGTGGTGATGGTGTGGCTATGTAGACACTGAGTGACAGTAGACATAGTGGCTTCACCATGACTAAGCATAAGATGACAAACGGTCATGCAGAGAGGGAGCCACTTCTCAACATACTGAACAGTTGATAGACCAAGGCCTAGGAGAAACAGAAATGAGGCTAGGCATCATACCTAACGAAGAAGACGATAAGCGAACAGACAAGCTGTTCGAAGAAACTATGAAACTGATCAGGGAAATAGAGTCAAGCCAAATAGGGCGCACAATCACAGTCTAAATAAGCCAATCGGCAGTGGAGAACAACATCGAGCGAGCGGAGCAAAAGTTAGAACCGTTCCGAATACCTAAGGTTTCAAAACAGAACGGACAGATATCCGAGTCACAGATTCACGATCGTAAAGTGACCCACAACAACAAAGGAGACGTCTCGATAGTAGTGCACGGGAAAGTCAACACCCAGAACCGAGTTAATGATAAACCGGAACAGGAGGACCCTGGACTGATGTTCAGTGGAAATAGAAGAGACTTCAACAATTGGTGGGAGTTGTGTTGGATGCACAGAGCACGGTCAACACGAACACAAGTAGAAGAATTCGGTATGTTAGATAATTTCCTGTCGAACGGCACTACCCGAAAGTATACTGTAAACTACAACCATTCCGAATTCAACCTAATGGCAGCTCTCGATACCATCTATACCGACTACACTCAATAGACAGAGGAGACCAGCTGCCCACTGTGCCCAAAAAAACGGAGAGAACCCACATGTACTGCATAAAGGTCCAAGACGACTGATTAAAAAGCGCAACTCAGCGATGAATCGAGGATTGTGTGGCAAATGTTTTGGACACACGGCAAGAATTCCATGCCCGGGCAAGTATGAGTGCATGAAGTGCATAGAAGCGGGTAAAACCGAAATTCAAGCAGACCACATGAGGCTCATGTGCCCAGTAGCGTATGAGGAGAGCGAGAAGCAGAGACGAATGATTAAGCACGCTCATAGGTGCAGAGCAGAGGATCGTGGACATAACGACCACGACCACGATGACAGTGACGAGAACAAACAACATCCTGCCCGAGGCAGTGCCAATAGGGACTACGAGCCTAAGAACGAACAAAACTCGTCACGTCCAAACGAGAACCCAAATAAGCACCACAAGTCATCGACAGGATCATCTTCAGGGTCGAGCAACGCTTGCTTGGAGGCTGAGGATCGGTCTACGACCGAGAGTAGTTTTTTGTTCGGAGAACAGCGTTCCGTGACCTCTAACGGTACGAACGATAGTCTCTTTTCCAGTACTAGGTACATGTACGACGTTTTCTACACGACCCAATTGGCTTCTCAATGGAATGCTGCACCAAGTCAGCCCGACTGCTGTGCATGGATGCCCTGGGCACTAGACGTGTTGGTACTACCTACTCCCCCGGGTGGTGGTCTACTGGTCCGAGGCTCACAGATGCTCTACCCGATTAGTTGTCTGGCCCCCTGACAAGGGCCCGTTATACTCTGTACAATAGATATGGAAAAATCCTTTAAACCAGTTAATCTTGTTGACATTAAAGACACATTAAAGCAAAAACTTAGATCCCCAAAGTTCCAGGAGATCCAAGAGGCACAATTACATTTTGGGGGGACATATGTGGTCTGCCGCACATTACTGTTTTAGTTCATGCGTGTATTTCTATGTGTATCATCTTTTACTAATCGTCGTTCAACTTTGATAGTTCAATGTGTGGGTTGCCGCGAAAATTAACTGTTAACTGTCATATGTTCATTCATACAAATGACAACAACAACAAACTGACAATCAATGTTTGTGTTACTTTGATGTTATTTTTCTTGCTCGAGATTGTTAGATTTCTTTGTGTGCAAAATTAGTATCCATCCATATTCTTATACGAGATTCTTAATTGCCTCAATTTGTGAACAACACATTCGCTCCGTTTGTATTCATTCATTCTGACATAGTACAATTGCATTGTACATTTTCACGTTATGTTTTGACTGATTGTGTCCTAGATTTTGCTTGAACTTGCTTTGAACCGGTTTGGATCGTTTGGAATTTGGAATTGGCATTTCCTGGTTTTGTGTTTCTGATTGGCTATTTGTTCGCTCGTTGACTGAAGTTTTGTTTGGTTTGTAACTTTTTCGCACTTAAATCGTTAAAGTTTTACATTACAGGCTGTAGTTTAGTATCGATTCTCTTTTCCAAATGGACGAACAGATTTATTGCACTGCTTATGTCCCCAAGGATATCGTTAATATAATTGCCCTGTTGTGCCAGACTCACAACATCAACTTGGACGAGTTGGGTTCGATTATGAAGGACAAAAAACAGTTTGATGTACACGAAGTGTGGATGAGTGAACAAATATCGAGGCAACTTTTGAAGGGCGAGGTAATAATTTCTAGTGAAAACACTCTGGACATGGACAGACAAGACACTTGACGAGCTTCTGGGCATCGATGATGATGATGATGATGATAATGATGACAATGTTGATGAAGATCCCGACTACGATCCATCTCCACCCACAAAGGTTTTTGTGTTTGCTTCTGAAGTTCCTGATCACAAGTTCGAGAAGGCTTGGCGATACTGGACCAAACAAGATAAAGATAGTGACAATCCAATTGACTACAATTGGAACAGCTTTCTCGGAAATGGCAGGAAACGGAAAAGAGAAGTTGTTGCCAAGCGTCACTCATTTGGATACGATCCACAGTTGAAGAGTGTTATCAGGTGGGCTGAACGGATGCATCAATGTGTGATTGCTATGCGACAACTTAATCAAAAAGTGTATGAACATTTTCTGGATCATAGAGGTCAAAATAAGATCGTCATTGATAGAACTCTGCACACAACACAGTGGTACCATCTGGTGACTCTATCTCGTGGGATTCTCTGCTACTAGATCGCCCAACAGACACAAAGAAGGCGACTTGCTCGCACACAATGTATCTATCTATCTAACTGTTACCTTAAACACAACACACGAACACGATCGCCACAGATCTCTTATCCCAACGACACACCATTTGCTGCAATGCGGCATAAACCGAGAGAACAGACACAGAGCCGAGACAATAAACCCGTTACTCGTAACCTCGTGTACCTCATTTCCCCTCATATCGCTACGGTTCCAGAGTAGATCCGTAACAGTTGTGAATTCCGCCGAGAAATTTGTCCGTGTATAATGACTATGATGGCATCACTGGTGGAGTTGGTTGCACTCGAGTTACCCTAACATCATAGAAAATTATAGATTTGACGGTAATTTTCTACTCATTTTTCTCTAAATTTTGAGCATAGACATGACCCAATTGGATGCATTTTTTGGAAAAAGTTTGCCGCCTTATAACTCGGCTCTTTTACAACATAAAAAATTGCCATTTTGACGGTAATTTTCAGCTCATTTTTCTCTAAATTTTGCATACCCACTTGACCTATTTGGATGCAATTTTTTGGAAAAAGTTTGCCGCCTTATAACTAGGCTCCCTTACAACATAGAAAATTGTCGATTTGATGGTAATTTTTAGCTCATTTTTCTCTAAATTTTGCGTACCCACTTGACCTATTTGGATGCATTTTTTGAAAAAAGTTTGCCGCCTTATAACGGCTCCCTTACAACATAGAAAATTATCGATTTTACAGTAATTTTCTACTCATTTTTCTCTAAATTTAGAGCATAAACATGACCTAATTGGATGCATTTTTTTGGAAAAAAGTTTGCCGCCTTATAACTCGGCTCCCTTACAACATAGAAAATTGTCGATTTGATGGTAATTTTCAGCTCATTTTTCTCTAAATTTTGAGCATAGACATGACCCAATTGGATGCATTTTTTGAAAAAATATGCCGCCTTATAACTCGGCTCCCTTACAACATAGAAAATTGTCAATTTGATGGTAAGTTTCAGCTCATTTTTCCCTAAATTTTGAGCATAGACATGACCCAATTGGATGCATTTTTTTGGAAAAAGTTTGCCGCCTTATAACTCGGCTCCCTTACAACATAGAAAATTGTCGAGTTAATGGTAATTTTCAGCTCATTTTTCTCTAAATTTAGAGCATAGAAATGACCTAATTAGATGCATTTTTTGGAAAAAGTTTGCCGCCTTATAACTCGGCTCCCTTACAACATAGAAAATTGTCGATTTGATGGTAATTTTCAGCTCATTTTTCTCTAAATTTTGAGCATAGACATGACCCAATTGGATGCATTTTTTGAAAAAATATGCCGCCTTATAACTCGGCTCCCTTACAACATAGAAAATTGTCGATTTGATGGTAATTTTCAGCTCATTTTTCCCCTAAATTTTGAGCATAGACATGACCCAATTGGATGCATTTTTTTGGAAAAAGTTTGCCGCCTTATAACTCGGCTCCCTTACAACATAGAAAATTGTCGAGTTAATGGTAATTTTCAGCTCATTTTTCTCTAAATTTAGAGCATAGAAATGACCTAATTGGATGCATTTTTTGGAAAAAGTTTGCCGCCTCATAACTCGGCTCCCTTACAACATAGAAAATTGTCGATTTGAGGGTAATTTTCAGCTCATTTTTCTCTAAATTTTGCGTACCCACTTGACCTATTTGGATGCATTTTTTGAAAAAAGTTTGCCGCCTTATAACGGCTCCCTTACAACATAGAAAATTATCGATTTTACAGTAATTTTCTACTCATTTTTCTCTAAATTTAGAGCATAGACATGACCTAATTGGATGCATTTTTTTAAAAAGTTTGCCGCCTTATAACTCGGCTCCCTTTACAACATAGAAAATTGTCGATTTGATGGTAATTTTCAGCTCATTTTTCTCTAAATTTTGAGCATAGACATGACCCAATTGGATGCATTTTTTGAAAAAATATGCCGCCTTATAACTCGGCTCCCTTACAACATAGAAAATTGTCAATTTGATGGTAAGTTTCAGCTCATTTTTCCCTAAATTTTGAGCATAGACATGACCCAATTGGATGCATTTTTTGGAAAAAAGTTTGCCGCCTTATAACTCGGCTCCCTTACAACATAGAAAATTGTCGAGTTAATGGTAATTTTCAGCTCATTTTTCTCTAAATTTAGAGCATAGAAATGACCTAATTGGATGCATTTTTGGAAAAAAGTTTGCCGCCTTATAACTCGGCTCCCTTACAACATAGAAAATTGTCGATTTGATGGTAATTTTCAGCTCATTTTTCTCTAAATTTTGAGCATAGACATGACCCAATTGGATGCATTTTTTGAAAAAATATGCCGCCTTATAACTCGGCTCCCTTACAACATAGAAAATTGTCGATTTGATGGTAATTTTCAGCTCATTTTTCCCTAAATTTTGAGCATAGACATGACCCAATTGGATGCATTTTTTGGAAAAGACATTTTCCGTCCCACCAACTGTTGGATAAGGTCTTTCAATCCTAATTGGCTTCTTGTTAGCTTTTAATAGCATTAAATCAAAAAAGTTTATTTGAGAAAAATTTATAAGTGTACCCCCTTCTATAGTATTGGGTGGACTTTCAGTGGTGTGTCAACTCTGGTGGATTTTGATTCAAAAGTCTCTGCATCTCTGGTCTACCTCGTTATCTTGTCTACTGCCCTTTGGTTGATTTCAACGAACGGAAGGAAAATGATCGTTAGAAGATGATGACGTAGGTAGACTGTGTTGGATGAGTTGGTAGTTTGGAAGAGAAAGTTGGACTATTGAGACATTGTAATTCAAAAAAACCCCAACTAACCTAATGCAATGTTATCGTGGTGTGATGTGTCATGGAACAAAACTCATAGAACAACTTCAATGGAACGATGTGGCGAGGAAATAAACTGCAACGCTAGTGGCGAGATGTGAGTGAGATGCGAGTGGTGCGAGAAGACAATCACGAGGGACGAGACAGGATGCCAGACAGAGGCTAATGATTGAGGTTTGATATGTTGCTTGAGACACTGACAAGGAATCACAGGAGAGTAGGTCCAAAGACCACTGCACCTGAACAGTTTGGTGAGAGGCTGGTGTGCCGGTAAAGGCGACAAAGCAGCGGACAGGCAGACGAACGGAGAACGAAAAATATAAAACCGACCACTGACATCCTACTGACTACTACTATCCTTACTATCAAGTTAGTTTCATCGTATTATTTTAGCTGGTGTGTAGTCGTGTTTCGTCATAACCCAACTAGTCACTACTGCTTGTGTTGGTGCGTGTATGTGCCTCTCTCACACAAAAAGTCTCGTTTTGTTTATTTTCGTGTGTTTGCTCTCTTCCTTCGTTTGTCGGCTCACTTCGTCACACAGATTTATCACGATCCTCTCGCGATCCTCACCCGACGAGATGCAGTGCTCTCATGACTCAAGGAGAAAGTGGTTGTCGAGGTGCCGAACAGCCCACAACAAGAATAAAAAAGATAATCCAGGAAGACAAACTTACGAAATATCAAAAGGTTTCCATGGATCGTCGTCGTTACTCGGGCCGAAAGCGCTCACTTGTAGCCAGTCGTCGATACCCCTGACCGACAACGGATTTCCATTGCTGGCCGTCCTTATTCGGGCTGACAGCGCTCATCGATCTCTCCTCTCTCCATTATATTCCTTCACCTCCCTGGGCTCTTTCGTGTGGCAAACAACTTGCTTCAGCCTGTTTGTTGTACCTCTCGAGCAGTATGTCCCTGGCTGCAAACCACAACACACCTGCCCTGGCCTTCACCACCGTTTGTCTTAATCGCCATGTGCATCTCATCTCGAACCTACACTTGCTCAACGTATTAAGCGATTGGTGGTCTCGTTCTACTCAACTCCATCACCATCACCATCAGGTAAGTGAATTTGTTTTGGGAAGCCCTGTTTGGAGTCTCTGGAACACCTCACTCTCAATTCATTAATATGGCTGGGGGTCCTAGACAAATGGGTCCCATACGCCACCGGCATTCAAGTGCCACCACAGTTATCACCCCCGACAACAACAGAAAATTCGGATTCAACAACAACAGCCACGCCGGTTTACCCATCAGTCACGAATGACACGAATGCCAATGAATGGGCCAATGCAGCTGCAGCAACATCAGCAACCACCTAAGCCATCAGAATCCATCCTTCAATTGGAGGCATGCAATTGCCCCACGACCATACTAATGTTAGAATGAGCACCAACGCTAACACTAGCTCATCTTATTCAAACACGGCAGTCCTTAGTTCTGTAGTCAACGAAAAGACCAAGACCGCCTTGGCCAATCTGTTGAATCGTCTAAATCAGTCTGTAGTGAAGAATAGAAAATTTTAAAAAAATTTAAATAAAATAAATTCTAGTATTAAAAGTAAAAAAAATCATCCAATTGAGTAGAGTAGATACTCAAAATTTTTCAGGAAAATTACTGTCGTAACGGAGATTTTCTATGTTGTGTAAGGGAGCCGAGTTATGAGGGGATATTAAGTAGGGTATTGCATTGCAAAAATTTTCCTCGCCCGACCCGCACCCGCAACACGCACCCGTATCTTCACCCGCTTCACCCGCATGCGGGTGAGAAAGCGGGTCCACCCGCAAAATTAAAAAGTAACAGAATTATCACAAATTTAGCTCCCAGATTCTTTCCTCCAATTGAAGAATTTAAAATATATTTATTTTGAACCTTATCCCAAAAGTGGTAGTTTTATAAAATTTCTTAACCGAGTTAATTAATCTCTCATGATTGAATTAATTGGTTTGTCAACTGATTTGACAGTTTTTTCCGTCAATTAGTCGAGTAGGAAATATTTTATCAAATGGTCGATCATTTTAGTCCAACAAGTCCATTTTAGCTATCTCAAATTAAAATTATAATGATTTCATGGCTAATAATACAAACATATCGATATATCACCATTTTACCATCTTGATAATATAATCAGAGATAATATATCATATCATTAAAGTTCGAATTTGAATAAATCGTTTGTCAGACGGTTTGATAAGGAGTTTCTATTTCTTTTGTTCTATTTTCGATTTTCGATTTGTTTCTACTTTCATTTGCATTTGTGGTCTCTCTACACGAACAGTCTAGTTCGAACTTGTCCCAAAGTAATTTATTGTGAATTCTGTCTTATATCATGTCTGCTCAATCACCTACTGAATCCAACATGGAGGTTGACGGACATGAACCAGTACTCGACGTTGATGGGGAGCGCAAGCTAAAATCGAAAAAGGTTGAAGATATTGAAGCAAAACTGCCTGATTCGAACCTATCAAATTCTGAAATAGTTCTTTTAATCGAGGTCAAAAAGCAAATTGATCAAAATAGATGCCTCATCCGGAAAGCGTGGAAAGGTATTTTTGATTGAATAATTTTATAAATGTGTTTTAATTTATTTTTCTGATTCGTTTTTAGGACTGGAAACATTTCGATGAATTGTTTTGCAAAGGCATTGACAAAACTGAATGGAGCAAAGCAAATTATGCCATTTGTAAGCCATGCTATGAGAAGCAGAAAATTTCTATTTACCGAACTGTTCTGGCTAACGGGAGGAAAGCTGGAACGGGAAGTTTGTCTGGTCAAGTCAGCACACAAAGGCATCGATGATCCAATCGACTCGCAAACTTGCAACATTGCCAAAACTGAATCAACTCAACCACTGATTACGAAACATATCATTCGAGAAGGCACATTGACCAGCAAAATAAAAAGATAACCTTACTTACACTTTGGTTGTTGGCTTGGCACTAGGCAATAGACCTTATAACATGCTCAATGATATTGGTTTCCGAATGGCAATGAAAGCTGTCAATGTTGCAACAGTTCAGTTTGGGGGACTTTTCGACATCGATCACGCCATTTGCGAACCATCGACTGCATCTCGTCGTTTAAAAACAATTCACGCTGAAGGAATAGAAGAACTTAAATCTACTCTGAACTCATCGTCGATTCTCGGAATAAGCATCACAAGTGGCCATTGGAAAGGTGGAAATAAGAAGTATTTCCTAAGCTTTACTATTTCATACTCAGACATGCAAAAGGAATACATCGTCACACGTTACCTCTGCCTCGAATTTGTCGAAAATAAGCAAAAATCTCACTACCACAACTCGTACCAAGAAAGTCGTTAAAGACTTCAATTTGGAGCCAATTCGAACTTTCGTATACCACTGACAATGCAATGGAAGGTTCTTACGAGAAAGAACAGCACAATGCCTGCCTCGCTCACAGTTTGGCACTATTTCATCGTAAAGCATTATGTTTTTTATTTGGGGGGGGGGGGGGGGGGGGGGGGGGGGGGGGGGGGGGGGGGGGGGGGGGGGGGGGGGGGTTATAATCCGTGTTTTCACTATCTCTTTCAATAGATCACGGTGTAAGTTTAAAAGATTGGACTACCCCGGGTAACGGGTTTTTGAAAAAAGATCGGACCTGGCATACCCGGGTAATTCGGCATTTTTTAAATATTCCCCGGGGGGGGGGAAAAAAAAAGGGGGGGGGGGGGGGGGGGGGGGGGGGGGGGGGGGGGGGGGGGGGGGGGGGGGGGGGGGGGGGGGGGGGGGGGGGGGGGGGGGGGGGGGGGGGGGGGGGGGGGGGGGGGGGGGGGGGGGGGGGGGGGGGGGGGGGGGGGGGGGGGGGGGGGGGGGGGGGGGGGGGGGGGGGGGGGGGGGAAAATCGCAACTTTTAGGGGTTATCGTTGCATAAAAATTAATTTAAGCCAATTAGTTTGACATTTATTACTGAGTATCGTTGAAAAGATCTGTTATTATTTTGTAAGTAGAACTTCCAACAAATTTTAAGGTAATGATTTCCTTTCGTACATTTGGTTGGTAAAATTTTCTTTAAATTTAAAAAAAAAAAAAAAAAAAAAAAAAAAAAAAAAAAAAAAACAATTGACGAATCTAAAACATGTAAGGGGGCAGGTAAGGTAAAAAAAAACCGGGTAAAAACCTGCTCTTACGCAAACCCGGGAATGAGTCCCTAAACAGGGGTATATAACGGGTGGAGAAATGAGCTGGTATACCCCTTTTTTTTTTTTTTTTTTTTTTTTTTTTTTTTTTACGTAACCTGGGTACGGAAAAAAAAAAAAAAAAAAAGGGGGGGGGGGGGGGGGGGGGGGGGGGGGGGGGGGGGGGGGGGGGGGGGGGGGGGGGGGGGGGGGGGGGGGGGGGGGGGGGGGGGGGGGGGGGGGGGGGGGGGGGGGGGGGGGGGGGGGGGGGGGGGGGGGGGGGGGGGGGGGGGGGGGGGGGGGGGGGGGGGGGGGGGGGGGGGGGGGGGGGGGGGGGGGGGGAAGTCTCGGTAAAAAATCGACGGGCCTGGGTTATACTGGGTCAAAGACCGGGTTGAGAACACTATCTACAACTACAAAGTCAAAATCACAACAGAAAACGTCAATCGAAATTGTTCATAAGATTAACCGAAAGACTGAAAATATCGATACCAAAGTAGAAGCTAAGTTTCGGAAGCAATACTCCAAATGTGTTCACCTTATTGGTCAACAAGCAAAGTTAGAACTGATGAAAAATTATCAAATGTATCATGCTTGCAAGATGCTTGTAAGTTTATATTTTGTATAATTTATCATTTGTTCCTAATATATTTGTAATTTCAGGTAAGTTACCTGAAACATTCTGGTTTAGAAGGCGGTTTGACAAGACGACTACAACAAGAATGTGACATCAGGTGGGACACAATGTTCGACACGATTAAATCCATCACCGATATCGAAGAGGAGTTGAAGAAAAAGTTTACTGAAGGACATGCTTGGAAGATCATCAACTTAATCGACTTTGAATTTACCAGACAATTTCAAGAATTCCTCAAAACGTTCAAAATGGCTCGACTTAGCCTGATCAAACAATCTAAACCATCAATGGTGTATGCGCTTGTTACTTGTTACCATCTCTACGGGACATCGACAATTCGGATCTATTTCGACACTGCAAATCGGTCATATTGGACATATTTCAAACTGAGGTGCTCGATCGTCCGAATGACACCCACAGATGTAGCTTCCATTTTCAGTCCTTGGCCTATTGGTTCTTTCAATCTGAACGCTAGCAGTACTACACACTAGGTCAAACTCAACTGGCGATTATCGAACGCAAACTGCTACAAATTGAACCTAAATTAAAATCGGATAACACCGAAACGAAATCTTCAGAACCAAAACAATCACAGACTTCGAATAAAACTTCGCAAAATCTTTTGGTTCCACGTGGCTTTTCAATGTCTGATTTTATATCGAAAACTCCATCTAAACCAGTTCAAGAGGACCAATTGTCGATCGTAACCGAGTTCAGGAATATTTGAGTCAACTTCAGGACATCGTCAACGAATTCTACCAATCAGAAGAGGAAAAATTTGTTTTCTATTTGGAAAAAGTCTTAAAATTCGATTTCCTAAATTGTACCAACATCAACAATTTATCTCAGTATCCAAGCAACACAAACCGTGAGTGAGCGCATTTTCAAGAGAAGCAAAATCGCTATAAATAACCTCTCAAACCAAATTGCCACTGAAACAGTAAATCGAAAACTGTTCATCTATCACAATCCAGATCTGTTTGTCTTTAAGGTACTACAAAGCTGTCCAATGGACAGGGTCCATCAAAAGTGATAACAAATTTTACATCGATTTATCGAAAGAAGTCAAAGATCAAATGCAAAAAGGAAATGGACGATTTTGAAGAAATTGGAAAAAGAAGAAAAACAGAAGAAGTCCCTGTTGTCGATCACCCTGAATCAAGTCAAATGGTGAATTTAAACTGTGGTGATGACTACTTTGAAAATTATGACGAATTTATTCAATATGGAATGGAATATATTCAAGACTATTTAGGTATTCAACAAAATGTGGGAATTCTGGGAGAGGCAGATTTAGAAAAGTCAAGAACGATTGATTTATCTATTATATTATATTAACATACATTTACATTCACACTGTTCAAATTTTAATTTCTTACACAGATTAACTACCTAATAAATAATTTCATTAAAATATTGATGTTTTTCAATTATTTTTTCTTGAAAATGCTCACCCGCATCACCCGGAAGCGGGTTGCGGGTGGCGGTGAGCAAATGCAACACCCTAATATTAAGGTCGTGATCTCAAGATCACAATTCACACTCCTTTGTGATGCCTGGAACACGCTCCATAATGTCATTACTATGGTATTCCGCTAAAGATAATCAAGTTCTGGGGAGGAGGGGCTTTGCTATGGTTTTCTTTTTTCAGGACAGACGGACGGACGGAAGGAATGACAGAGCTAAGCTTGTACTTCACGCTAAGCTCCTCCTCCCCCGAACTTGATTATTTTAGGCACACCATAGTCATAACTTACTTTTATTTTTATTATTTTTATTATTTTTTCATCATATCTTTAAATACTTTCCTCTATCTCCTATAATCTATTTTCTACTTTCTGTATATTTTCATTTTTTATTCCAATAGAACTACCATAATTAAAGCAAGTCGTGGCTCAATTTTTCGTTAAAAATTTCAAATTATTTTAATATCTTAAGTTATCGGTTATCTCATTAGTTTTTCCCTTCTACTGCAAATCAAGACCTTTGCATTTTGTTTTTGTTTCTTATCCTACAAAACTGGTCCGATTTTGTTGAACCAAAGCTTTTATTAAAGGTAATAAGATTCTCTATTTTGCGGGCAGAAAACATTTTAAAAATTTTATCTTATCTGATCGTGAGTTCATCTTAAAGTGTTTAAAATATGCTACTTTTTTACATTTTTTTTATCTATATTCTCAATAAAAAATATTTTTATAAATGTTTTCTGATGCCGTTAAAGCCAATCAATTTATCTTTTAATTTAAGCTATAATATGCCACAATCGGTCAAATATTAAAGGAGAAGTAACCTTTCAAATATCATCTAGTCAAATCTATAGATTTGAGCTAAAGGGACCATTCATAGAGCACGTTACCCGCGTCTGTCCTTAAAAGAAGATGTCTGGAGTAGAGTCTTCAAAATCCCTTTGGAAGCCAACGGATTGAAGTGGGTGTAGTTGATACAAGCTCGCAACTTGTACACTTCAGGAACTTCTTAGAGGTCAATCTGCAGTACTTACCAAGAAGATGAATTCGATTAGTCACTCTATAGATCTACCAAGGTTGAGGTTGCTGTCTTCGTGTCAAAGTCGTAGTCGAAAAAAGGGCACTTACAAAGATCTAGTGAAGTAGTAGATCTTGTGATGTTTTGGCATGCAAAAATGGCGAAAAGATTACGTTGTTTACGGAGGATTTTATTGAACGATACGAATAGATAACAATCTGTGATTTATATCAGTGAAAACAGAATGCCAGGGATAAAATCGTGAGACAGACGGCGAGTCGAACACGAGGTGTTGTCGGCGTGCGTGTCGAAAGGCGATTGACTTCGCTTTGTTATCCAAAAAAGCAAGGGCCCGAGAAATTGCCATTAAAATGATAATAATAATATTAAACAATAAAAACTAAAATACACAATTGGCTTGCTTTTGAAATGTCGCTTTATTTGAGGTCAAAGTCGTTTATTTGTGGCGTTGTGGGTATGTTAGAATTGTTGTGTACATACGCGCTGGTAACCCGTAAGTCACCTTGTTGATATGTGTGTCCTGTGTTCGCGTATGCATAATAATTTTACAAAATATTAAAATAAGTCTAAAAAGAAGATAACACTAAACTCAAAATCTAACATAGTGCCATAATGGGTGTTACTATATTTTAAAAAATAATGCCATTATTATGGAATTGTTACATAAATATTAAATGTAAAAAAATAAAGAAAAAGAAAGAAAAATTCTAAACTAAGACATTTGGGTGTGTGTGTGTGTGTGTGTTGAGTGTGTGTGTAGTCATACCTATTAGAATTGCAATCGATACAGCGCTAGAAGCTGCTGCAGATGGCCTCGCTGTTGACGCTCTACTTGTTCCACCTCCTCGTGTACCTCGTCATCTTCCAGTTCGTGGCCATCGATTGGTACCTGACCGAGGGCAAGGCACAAGTAGTGGTAGACAACAGTGAACATGTCACTGTCGAGCAGCTCAGCCACCGTAACTCGCTGGTGGCGCCACTGGACCAGATAGTGGCGCTCACCTGTGGTTTCATCCCGGTGGCGGAGTAGCAACTCCTCAACACCACCTCTGTCCATGGGATCGTGGTCGCCATCGTCGCCACCATTGTCCTCTTCGTCCTCTTCCGTGTCTTCGTCGCCAGAAGAATCAAGTTCTTCATCTTGATCTTGATTGGACCACTGGTCCTCATCAAGGAAGTGCCACTGGCGGTGATCTGCAAGCAGAGCAGGACTATCGCGACCAGCCAATGCCTGAGCATCTTCCTGTTGCTGCAGATCTTCCATCCATTCATGGGCGTTAAGTAAGAAACGTTCGGCTTCCTCAATGAGTTGCATGCCAGCCAGTTCCATTTCTGGATACTCATGGGTGCGCTCGAAGCGATCCAAAGCTTCGCAGCTTCGGAGGGCACTTCGTGGCTCCCATGTTGGCTGCCACACAATCACCAGATCGGTGACGGTGCCATTGTGGTCCAAGGAAAGGTTGTATAGGGTCGCAACCCGATAAACGCCAACATCCGCTTCACGGAACTGTCGCAAGCGAAAGTCCATGGTTGCGGGAAATGGGTCTTGTTGAGATTAGGATCTTGAATAAGATCTTGGATCGATTGCTCTAGTTGCCTTCTGCTGTACAGATGAGATGAGTCGTCGATTGGTAGTCTTGTTGCTTCTTTGAAGAGCCTTCCTGAAAGTCAAGTTGATTTTTCACGAAATGTAGAAGTAGTCCTTAAAGTGGATGTTAATGCTTTTCGGTAGATAGTCAACCAAAAAGTTTTGCGGAGAAAACGATTTTGATGTTGACCGTAGAAAGAAAACAAAACAAAAAGAAAAAAAAGTAAAAGCAGTTAGAAATAAAGAGACTTTAGAGTCAATATATAGAATTTAGAATATAGAACTTTAAATCACAAGTCGCAATTTGGACAATCTCTTGACAAATTTTCCAAATAGCATCTCAACGCAAGCGCAGTCAGTCACAAAGATAAATGGAGATTCGATTGACTCAATTTACTAATCTGCGCATGTACAAGTGGCAATTACAACAATCTATTGACAAATCTTCCAAATAGCATCACAACGCATGCGCAGTCAGTCACAAAGATAAATGGAGATGCGATTGACTCAATTTACACATCTGCGCATGAGAAAATTGTTATTTGGAGATTCTACTGACAAATTTGTTAAATAGCCAACAACGCATGCGCAGTCAGTCACAAAGATAAAAGGGGATGCGATTGACTCAATTTACCCATCTGCGCATGAGAAAATTGTTATTTGGAGATTCTACTGACAAATTTGTTAAATAGCCAACAACGCATGCGCAGTCAATCACAAAGATAAAAGGGGATGCGATTGACTCAATTTACCCATCTGCGCATGAGAAAATTGTTATTTGGAGATTCTACTGACAAATTTGTTAAATAGCCAACAACGCATGCGCAGTCAGTCACAAAGATAAAAGGGGATGCGATTGACTCAATTTACCCATCTGCGCATAAGAAAATTGTTATTTGGAGATTCTACTGACAAATTTGTTAATTAGCCAAAAACGCATGCGCAGTCAGTCACAACGATAAATGGGGATGCGATTGTCTCATTCTATCCATCTGCGCATGAGAAAATTGTTATTTGGAGATTCTACTGACAAATTTGTTAAATAGTCAACAACGCATGCGCTGTCAGTCGCAAAGATAAAATGGGATGCGATTGACTCAATTTACCCATCTGCGCATGTACAAGTGGCAATTTGGACAATCTATTCACAAATCTTCCAAATAGCATCTCAAAGCATGCGCAGTTAATTAAATTGAGACAATCCCGTTGCAATTTATCCTTGTGACAGTTTGCGCATGCGTTAAGTTGAAATTTAGAAATTTTGTTAATAATTAGCCGATGTTAACACTTAGTCATGCGCAGTTGATTAAATTGAGACAAGCACAAGCAATTTGATCCTAACAAAATCAATCGGGAAATCAGCTGTCGTATAATATTCGTTCATAACTGTTGTAACATCCTATACTCTGTGAACAGTCCACTCGAACACGTTGTGTGGCTGTCTTCCTTTTCCCTTTTGTCACTGTGTGTCTGCTTTCTCACTGAGCTGCACCTCTCTCAATAAAGTCTTGTTGCTAAATAATACAACAAATTGGTAGCAGAGAGTGGTTCCGACGATCCAGAACCACCGAAATACTTTTCAAGTGACCTCTGAAGCAACTCATCATCTGTGTCCGCAGATTCAACTGTGTGATCAGGAAAACAGTTGCTCAAAAATGTCATCTGCCGTAATCAACCTCGATATTCCCACTTTCTCGGGAAAGGACTACAAATTATGGAAGTTGAGGGTGGAAACTTGGTTCTCAGCCGTCCGAAAAGGTGATCTACTAATCGAGGATAATCGTGCAAACGACGAGGCAGTCGCCCTTGGCTCCCAGATAAAACTAAAGCTGGATGCTGACCATATCAAAAGGGTGCGCAATCTAAAACTGCCGTCTGAAATACTGGAGGAGTTGGACCGAATTTATGATAAACCGGATCCTAAAGCCGAGAGAAAAATCTATTTGGAGCTTAGCAAACTCAAGTACTCCAAACTCGGCAATCTCCAATCCTTCATGGTTGACTTCAAAAATAAAGTTGACGAACTAATTGACGTTGGTGGCCAAAATGCGATAAGCGTTAATAATCAAATTGCAACTCTTTGCGATGCCATGCCGCCCGAATTCAACGAAGTTACCCGTCGCATTCTTAACGATGACGAAATCGACGACTTAGACGATGCATTCGAGCGTCTACTCTTGGAAGACAAAAGCCTTGCTGATCAAAAGAAAAAGGAGATCAGTTATAATCAAGCCTTCAATGCTTCCAAATCGTCTTCTGCAAAATGTAGTTTTTGCAAGCAAGTAGGTCATCTCTTTGAGGAATGCCGTAACCGTCCATTCTGTGAGAAGTGCAACAAGCGCGGCCATGAAACAGACGATTGCAAAGCACACCTGAATTGTATCGAATGTGGCAAATCCGGACATGTTCGCGATGACTGTCTATCAAAACAAAAGTGCGATAATTGTGGACGCACTGGTCATCTAACTGAAAGGTGCTTTCGCAATAGGGAGGACCGCCGCCGCACCGCAGCCATGGCTATCAAGAACAAATATGGCAATTCTCGTTATCAAAATGATGACTTCATGGTCGACAGTGGAACTAATTCTCACTACTGCAAAGACCATTCTCGCTTTATAAAAATAAAACAAGAAAGCGATACAGTTGCCTTAGCAAATGGCGAAGTCGCATCAGTCAGTGGTATCGGCAATCTCGAAATTGTCCCATCTAATCAAGGTGATTCTATTCTCGACCTGAGCGATGTCTCATATGTTCCAGACTTCAAGCACAATTTGCTGTCTGTCTCTCAATCATGTGACAAGGGACTTGTGGTCATTTTCACCAAGGACAATTGCAGTTTTATCAAAGAATCTACTGGCGGATGCGTGCTTACCGCTGAACGCCGTGACACTGGCTATTTCATTCGTGAGGAGAAAATAACTCATAAAGCCAGCGCCGCATCTGTTCAATCGAACCAACCATATAATGCTTCAAGTTCCTTATCTAATGGATTGCAAATATTCACCAGCGTGCAACAACAAGCATCACCAATTGTCAATTTGGTGGCGGCACCTGAAATTGTCAACATTGAACCGGTAGTATTACCTGTCCAGAATGAACCTGCTGCAGTACAGCAAGAAAATATTCAACCCGGAAGTAACCAAATGGTCCGTCGTTCACAAAGACCAAACTTCGGCGTTGCACCTAAACGGTTATGTTATGCTACTTATCGCAAGCGAACATCATCATCATTGAAAGAGCCACAGAATCGTCAACTGACCATGCCAAAGGCGAATGTCAAGCTGGCAGAAAAGAAATCAAATCATATCAAACAACCGATTCTGAATCTCGAACCGGCGAATCTGTCTAATGTAAAGTCATGTGACAATCAAACTGTCGCTATTCAATCTCAAAATGTGACCGAACTGCATGTAGTCAAAACAGCAGATGTTCCAATAGTGCAACATTCTGGCCATATCAATCGCAAATCTTCACCCAAATTCTGTGCTGAAATTAGTCACAAAGTATCATCGTCTAAACCAAAGTCTAATGAACAGGAGTCACCTATTGGAACGGAACAAGGCAAAGACGATGTAATCAAACTCGACATGTCTCCATTTGTCGACAATTCAAGTAATCTACAAATCAATTCATCCGGTGCTGCTCTTATGCTCGGTGAATCTCTAATGCACTGGTTTACTCGATCTCAACGAGAACTTTCATTATCTATCATTGAAACTAAAATGGACTCATCACTTGGTGGAATCTGGGAGGCAAAGCCTCTTCGTCGAATGCTCAACCAAATTAACCAAGTTGCTGATGTCTTCAACAATCCCATTTCTTATGATACACTTCTTAATCTTATATATATGTTACAATCAGATTAATCACTCTATCATAGGGAGGATATGTCGTATAATATTCGTTCATAACTGTTGTAACATCCTATACTCTGTGAACAGTCCACTCGAACACGTTGTGTGGCTGTCTTCCTTTTCCCTTTTGTCACTGTGTGTCTGCTTTCTCACTGAGCTGCACCTCTCTCAATAAAGTCTTGTTGCTAAATAATACAACATCAGCACGGTTCTCAGGACCACGGGAACAGTGATTACAGAGGGAATCAGAAAACGAACCAAAGGGAAGTGAGCTGGAGACCGGGGTCGGGTAACCGACTGTTGGTTCGAACAGGGCAAACGAGAACGGACATAAAGCAAAAAGGGGTAACCAAAAATAGGTCAGGTGCTGAGTTTCAATATTCAGACAAAAACATTATAAGTTGTGTCTTTCTTTTGGTTCTTCTCCTTCATTGGTCGCATTCCATTGGTCGTCTTTCGATTTAGAAATGTTTAGACTGTTAAATGTACACACCTGTACTGTTGAGTAATATTTTAGGCATAAAGAATTGGCCCTGGTAGATTAAAGAATAAGAGAAAACGAGTGATGTATATGTAGGTAGGTAAAAAAGCCTTATTGGTTACGGTTTGTTATGACTAATGGTTATGATGGCAACCACTAGATGGCGTCTCAAGTCTACCGACTGTATTGCCAAACCAACCAATAGATGACCAAATTAGAATGAATCAAATCAATAAAAGTAGAGAACCATAAAACTGTATAGTTGAATGATTTATTGATTATTGGTAAAATAAGAAAGAAAAACAAAAGATAAAATAGTGTTTAGAGATGATGATTAATATTTTGAGTTGTGAAGAATAGACGGGATTGCCAAACGTCAAAGGTTAAAGTTGATTTCAGTATATTATTTTACAGTTGAGTAGAAGAAGAAGGAGAACGGAGAGTGTTGTGCGAGTTGGTCGCTAGACGAGTACGAGATGACCTTGCTCAGGTGGAAAGGAGCAAGGTACAAACAGGTGACACGAAGAGCGAGTTCAACAAGTTCATTTGTAGAGGAAAAGTAGAACGGGGCACGTAGATTGAATGTGAATATGAAATTATACACGTTGACACAGGTCACTCGACACGGGACACGCACAGAAGGGTTGAATGATGATTAACGCGAATGTTAATGAAGAAAATTGACGCACGCGTCTAGTTGCTGTGTTCAATCACAATCTCACACTTGCATTATGAGTTGCACGATCTCGAGGAGTGAACCTTTGAGTGATAGTTGTACTTCTTATGATGAGACGGGAAGTGAGCGACATAAGTCGAGAGATAACCTTCACTAATCAATTGAGTGAATTGGTTAAGTCCAATGATGGTGATATTTGTCGTATTAATCGGGAGGGAGACAAGAGTTTTTAGTAGTGAAACTCTGCTGCTGTTCGGTGTGTTGACAGTGACTTATATAAACTATGACCGGACACTTGGGATGCCTAACCGTGGAAGAGTCTGTGTTGGCTATAGCGTTTTGCTTTAGGCGTTTTACTACACCAAAATCAATCTCGATTCCATCTGAATTTGAGTCTCGAGGAGGGGGGCGATCTGTAGAGGGACAAGTCAGTTCGGTTGCTATAAAAATAAAAATAGAATTAGATGTGATTATAGAAGTAGCAATATAAGTTACATACACGCGAGTCAACCGAACACGACCTATCCATCATGGATGGGATGCCAGACAAGTCGGTCAGCCTAAATGTCTCAAATTCAATCTCGATTTCACCTGGATTTGAGTCTCGAGGTGGGAGACAATCAGTAAGGGCTCAAATCAGTTCGGTTGCTATAAAAATAAAAATAGAATTAGATGTGATTATAGAAGTAACAAAAAGAGTTACTTACACGTGAGTCAACCGAACTCGACCTTTCCATCATGGATTGGATGCCAGACGATCCGCAGGGAGACAAGTCGGTCCGTCTAAATGTCTCAAATTCAATCTCGATTTCACCTGGATTTGAGTCTCGAGGTGGGAGACGATCAGTAAGGGCTCAAGTCAGTTCGGTTGCTATAAAAATACAAAAATAAGATGATTGTCGGAGCGTGCGAAGAAGCGGAGACTATACCACAGCTTTTGGCTCTTATTGTCACAATTATCCAGCCAAAACTACTGGACAAAATGGTCTCAAAATTTAAAGGTAGTCTCTTGGTATAGTGTGGATGTGCATTAAATAGGTGGTTACACCCAAAACTCAAAGATAAGATAAGACGGGTGGCGCCACCTATTGGTGACTTTTGTAACTATACAGAAATGTTTGCTATGAGTAACATGATATGTGTAATAGTTTGTAAAATGGCTATTTTGGACTATAGTCTCGTTTCTAAAAAACGCATCCAAAAAAACTTGATTTGATGTCGGAGCGTTGCTGTTGTCGTACTTACATGTGAAGTTCATTGTGAACGAGAGTGTCCGACAGCAGTACATCTGTGCTTTGTTTATATCTGTTTTGGGCTGTCAGTTGTTGCTGCTGTGACCATGGTTTGTGATATCTTGAGCCTTGGTTTCTTTGTTTTTTGTTCGTTTTACAATCTAGATCTACTCGTTTGTGTCGCATAATTCTTTTTATTTCAAGCTATATTTTGCCTTTAATATTTTTAACATCAATCTGCCGCCAAAACATGCAATTAAAATCAAATCGAATACATTTTATAATGTAATTGAATCATATCATATGTCTAGACCTATTCGTTTTTGTGACATGTGACATGTCGCATAAATCTTTTCACTTCATTCTATATTTGGTTATCAATATTGTTTTTCATTAATCTGTTAACTGCCACTAAAACTTGCAATTTGCATTTTACAAATGCAAATGTCTCACTCTTCTTCATTTGAGTGTGAACGTAGGCAATAGTGAAAAGTGCTAGAATGACTTATGTGGTATTAAATCGGGCTAAAGACTTAAAAACTTGAAAAAATATTGTTTCAATGAGTTTTCCTTTCATAAGAATAACATCAAGCATTGATAACGCCTTCGATCAAACGGCACATAAACAACTTATCAACTGCATTTTTATCATATCTGTTTTATTAATTTTATTTATTAATTTTATTCTCATTTTCATATTGATAACAATACTAACAATTGAGTAGTAATAGCGCACGCTCCGACTACATCCAAATGGCATGAAATTCCATGTCATTGGGATCATTATGATGTTAATATAAGTAGCAATAAGAGTTACTTACACGTGAGTCAACCGAACTCGACCTTTCCATCATGGATGTGGATGGGCAGACGATCCGTAGAGGGACAAGTCGCCCCTCTTGAATCTCTCAAAATCAATCTCGATTTCATCTGGATTTGAGTCTCGAGGTGGGGGACGACCTGTAGGGGGACATGTCAGTTCGGTTGATATAAAAATAAAAATTGAATTAGATATCCATTCAAAATATCCATTACAAGGTAAACTTACATTTCGCATTTGGCGGTTTCTGATCACTATCACTGAAACTTGATTTGTTTAATCTAGGGCCAGAGGCTTCAGGCGGAATGTCGTCGGTAAACGCACATGGATCTAAGCAAAGTAAAACAATGCGACATTAGCTTACAAATAACATTTACAAAGGTAATATTATCCAATAATCAAAATACCCATTACAAGGAAAACCAACCTTTCGCCTTTAGCAGTTTCTGAAAATGCAACACTTCTACAACTGCAAATATTACTATCCCTGGGACTTGATTCGCTTAATCTAGGGCTGGCGAACATGCGAGTCGTCTTTGTTAAATGTACAAGAATCTAAGGCATTCAAATATGTAATGTAATCGAATAATCAAATTGTCCATTACATGATTAATGGATTAAGATAGCTAGAAATGACAATTATAATAAAACATGAAGTACTTACCGATAGACCACCATTTGAGTGAATGTCGAATCAAATCATTCTTCTGCCCGCTTGTTTTCAAGTAAAAAGTAGAAAAAAAGTCATGCTTACTTCCTAGCAATCCAAATATGTGGTACTCAGTATAATGATGAAAGACATCCATTCTGAGATGATGAGGCTCACGATTGAAGATGATGGTGGAGAATGAGCCAGCTGAGAGAAGGAGAGGACACAAAAGCGCAGACCATACATCGGAGAGGAAAGGTTTTACGATCCTGATTGACTTTGTCTTGATAGACCAGATCATTGGCACCCGGCAAGTGGGACACAAAAAGCGATGATCGGAGTTGGGTGATGAGAGGTGACCAGGGAGATGAGAGTAGCGACCAACCAGGCGAGAGAAGACAAGATGGGGAGATGAGAATGCACCAGTCCGGGAGATGGATGGAGACGGGAGAAGTTAGATAACTATCCAGGACGAGAGTTTGGAGAAAAATGAGCTTGTTCGACCAACATGGTATACTCATCGATGAGCATTCAGATATGACTGTGTGCACCAACACGCTTAATTAACTAACTTTATCTGTATACGTTCATATGACGAGAAGTTCATATGATTTATCCTCTATCCAATACAAATAGCAACCTAATCTAAGTAAATAAATAGTAAGAGAAGTACTTACCTTTGAGAGTCCATTAAATGTGGTGATGGTTAGTTGGTGTAGTCGATGAGGTCAGTGGATAAAATTGAAACTGGTGGAACAAGTGAAGAAAGTGAAGCCAGCACACGTATTAGTCATCATGGTGATTGGCACGATGAGTGATGGCTGTGGTCGTTGATGTACTCCTTGGCGAACATGCGAACTTGGTCTACTTGTGGTACGTAGCGGAAGAGATGTCCACACGACCAACCAAAGCTTTTGGTTGCCCTTGAGGTCGCATGGGTGTGTGATGATGGGGATTGACGATGAAGAGTCGAGAGGATCACGTTCGGTTTCCAGAGGCGAGATTCTTCTGTAGGTGAATTGAGTCGTTGAATTCAGTTCAGAGAGACAGGTCTGCACAGTGAGAAAGCAAAAAAATAAATAAAAGAAACAACACGAAAACACGCGTTCATCTCGTTTAATATCGAATTCTCTTATTAGTCAGTTTCGAATTAAGCATTCTTAAATGTGATTGCAATACTGATTGCCTTTGTGCTTTTTTGAATTGAATGATATTTGATTCTTTTACTGCTATCGATTACTGATGAGAAATACTATCGATGTCGTTATTTCAACAAAATACCGTACTATCGGTTATTCCAGTCTGGTTTCGGGCGGACTTTGACACCGTTGTCACGCATCTGCACCACCTATTACCATCTAAGCTAGGGATGGGTGGAAAAGAAAATACCACACACGCACAACATTCATTGTACATCTGCCCCGATGTAGTTGCAGACATAGCGACTATTGGATCCTAATCCCGCCAGCACCATTGGCAACAGTACCCAACAGGTCTGTTTAGTTCTACCGCCGGCACCAACTGCACACTTTTGCTCTACATTGAAGAAGCATCAACATAATCTTCAATACTACTACTACCCGTGGGCCCGATCTTTATCTGTCCTCGGTTCAGGGGTTTTTGAACTTTGTTTTATTTATTTTCATCAAACCAATAAACGTATTTTATAACACATAATGTTTATGTAGTGCGGTGGGAAGCCATCTTAACAAGTTGAACTGGCCTTGCACCGACAAGTGGAAAAGTGGGCAGGTTGGTCATTTGACCCTGGCACTGCTCGGTCTGCTCAGTGTTTACTGGAAATGTGGCTGTCTGAAGCTGACCAAGCTGAAGCAAGGAAAGCTGGCAACTAGTGTCTGCTATTGAATTTGACCAAAATTGGTAACTATTGTCTGCTATTGAATTCGACCATAATTGGTAACTATTGTCTGCTATTGAATTAGACCAAAATTGGTAACTAGTGTCTGCTATTGAATTTTACCAAAATTGGTAACTCAAGAAGAATACAATAGACCAATACTCGAGTGAAGCCTTGTGTCAGTCTTCAGCCCTACCGGTCCCTATCATCGCCTGCATCATCGTCGTAACTGTGGTTTGCGCTTTCAAGTTTGCGCTTCTTCTTCACAAGAAAGTGACCATCATGTTGTACATCATCTTGCGAATTATCGAAATCTTTTTTGGAGCAAGATGATGAAGCCTTACCTGTGAACATGACTTTACTGACGGTGTTGACACAACAAGTGGGTAAGACACATTCCGCGTTTGCTCGATCGTGTGAGAACGTCACTTGAGCACCTTGTGCTGCACTGGTCGATGCACCTTCTGTTTGTTCAAAGTCGCCACCATCACCACCACACGAGTCACCAGAAGGGTCATCAGCCTATCAAAGAGGTTGGAGCTGATAGTTGAATAGTGTAATCAGCTTGTTCGTGAACTGGTTAAGGTTTTTTCTGGGCGCTGACATCTCCATCTTGCATTGTTGCGCAATTTTGATTGGTTACATTTGCAGTGGGAAAAACTTTCTCGAGTTGGTAAATGCCAGGCCCTTTTTAACTAGACTTAAATTGGCAGGCAGGTGAAATTGGATTTGGATAATGATGAACTACTGTTGATGATGTGGAACAAGAGGTAGAAGGAGATTGGGAATGTTGTTGCTCAGTTAGTTCGGATTGTATCGATTCTGGCACATGTTGATTAGACAAGTAATTTTTGTTAGAAGACGGTTGGCATTGCTCATCATTTACGATGGAAGACATTGAAGTAGAAAGGGAACTATTAGAGTCTGAAACTTGAGGTTTGCTCCTTGAGTTGTTGTTGAATTAGTTGTTGCTTTGGTTGTTGATCAATATGTTGTTTCTTCATCTCCTCCAATCGTCGTAAATGGTCTGTTTCAGCAATTGATATCGCTCCAACTTGCGAATCAACCCAGACATTTGGTTCAATCTTCTCACAACTAAGTTTGGTCTGTCGTTTTTGTTGATTTCGTATTAGTTTGTTATGAACTTAATTTTTATTGTCATCTTTGCCCTTGTCATCATCGACATCGTGAGATATACTCAAGATTCTTTTTCAATTCATCAAGAATCTTCTGAGCATCCTGTTGATTGTCGTCGTAGTCGTCGTTGTATGAATTTTGGTTAAGTGGCCAACGGTGCTTTAAGTAACTCGAACAGCGAAGAGTAGTGGGCCATGACTGGCTCGATGCCTTCCATGCTCAGGTTGGGCTCGGTAGAGCTCTGTAAATAGAATAAAATGTAGTGCTAAAATAGAGTGTAACATCCTTGCACATAATAAAATATAGAAACAAACAGAGAAGTAATGCGTTCCTTGTGCATGGCTAGATTAAGAAATAAATGAGACGATCATGTGGGGTGCAGACTGACTGACTTTCACAGAAAGAATAGATAACACAAAATAGGTTGTGAAAAGAGAGGGAGGAGCAGCCACAGAGGAGAGCACGCCAGCGAACATAAACACACAGACAGAGGATGCCAACGTATTCAGAATATTAGTTTATTGGGCGGTATTGCCCACAAATAAAATAAAATTGTCAATTCATAGACAAAGTTACCAAATTCTTATTCATTTATTATGAGCAGTAAAGGACCAAAGCGGCCAAAACGCCACTGCATTACACTGACGTTGCAATCCTTTCCGATCTACTTAACCTTGTACTGGCCAGACGGGTTTGTACACTGTTGACACACTACTAGTTCTATCACGGCACTAGTTCCAACTGCAAGTTAAGTCCTCAATATTTTATTAGAAAATAGAGATGAATACAAAACTCCCTAAGGAGTCGGAATGGAAATACTAAATAGGCTGTAGATCGTCAGTGATGTTTTGGTGACAAGGTCAAGAATACTGCCGATCCGTGAATAGGTCATGCCAAGAGAGGTCAAAATGTTGAGAGTAGTGTTGTGGATAGCCCCACGAGCACCAAATATCAGGCCGAAAACGTCGAACGAGTCAGGGCGAGTTCCAAAGACAGATAGTTTTGCCTTGATTGCTGCCAAGATTGATTTTTCAGAGTACTTCGTTCTTTTTGCCATATCTCGATCGGACAGAGTCGTCTTCTCGCTTTCGAAGGATACTTGAACATCGAGGATGAGGCATTTGTTTGTTGGGCTTATTGCGACAATGTCAAGTTTGAACTCATTTCCGTCGGAGTCGAGCACACAGAAGTTTGTATGCACTGTTCATCCAGTCTTCTCTAAATGGGCAGTAATTATGTTCTGGGCAGTGTTATGGCGTTTACGATGCATTCCTTCCAAATGGCGACATTCACTGAAAATATGCTTCAGTGTAGTGTTCGCACACGAGTACTCGTACCCGGGTACGAGTACCCGGTAATCGCCATATTTTCAATGTACTCGTTACCCGGTTTTTGAGTAACCATTTCCCGGGTAATTGTAAATGTGAAATTTTGTTGAAAACCCATCATATTAAGACATTGAGTTTGATTTTTTATTATTTCATTATTAAGAATTATTAAAAATGAAAAGCGCGATACCCCAAAGAACTACGAGTGAAGGAGTTGATTGATTAGAATTGTTATATATGAACTCGTTTTCCTTGTTTTTACCTGAAAACAAAAATTTCTATAAATACCGGGTATTACTCGAGTACCCGTTTTTATCTAACGAACTAGTACTCGTTACCCGGGTAATGGAAAATGGCGGGTATTTGCGATCACTACTTCAGTGTCTCAATCTTGCCACATTTATGCCGACAGTAGACCGGAATTGATTATAAACCAGATGCTCCAATTGAACATTTTCTCATACGGAGGTAGCTAACGAACAAATGTCCTGAGAACCATGTGTTGCCATTCAGGTTCCGATTGACTAGTGTACCAGCCACCGAAAAGCTTGACTGACCTTTAAAATTCCGGATTTTCCCGACATCATTATTCATAGTCTTGCTCGGTTGTCGCAGTAGTGAGGCAAAAGTCTTTCGATTCGATTCAGTTCGTTTCCAAACCACGGTGAGCTTGCTACGTCTTGGCTTATCCAAGAATCAAAATCTTTAAGCCGGGAAAGGCGCTAAAAAGATCTTAAATAATAGGTATCTCGTTCCTTAGCTCGGTCAGTCCAAGGCCACCACACTTGACTGGGAGATGGAACCAACTACTAGCAACCGAGTTTGGCATGTGACTAGAAAAAAGGGTGCAGGCGAATGTGATTGGTTGATGGGTTGTGGCGGTGCAGTTGGGTGTCGATAGTCACAAATCGGGTAAGCACTGCTATTACATACAAGGGTCTACCATTGCACCATGTGACTGGTCACGGCACCAATGGCAACACCGAAAAGTGCCAATCCTTCCGTGCAACCGAACACAACTGGCTCAGGGTGGCGGTGGAAACAAGTTGTGCAAGGGTCTACAATTAAACCATGTCACATTCACTGGTCACGGCACCAATGGCAATCGGTACAACACCGCAACCATCACAACACCACCACCACATGAACCCATCACTCCAGGTTCGGTGCAGGTTAAAGGCCTAACCACCGTTCCCGCAAAAATGGGTCATGTCTAACAGTGACACTAAGGAGCGGACACATACAGACAACACTCTCCGTTTAGTGTGATTACCGGGAAATAGAGGGCACCACCGTCTTCGTTAAAGTCACCAAATTACAATTAAAAGTTATTCAAAACATAGTGAGGAGCGCAACCAACAGATGGCAGCACCGTCTCCGTTAAGGTCACTAAATTAGAATTAAAAGTTATTAAAAACATAGTGAAAAGCGCAACCAACAGATGGCAGTAGCGTCTCCGTTAAGGTCACTAAATTAGAATTAAAAGTTATTAAAAAACATAGTGAGAAGCGCAACCAACAGATGGCAGTAGCGTCTCAGTTAAGGTCACTAAATTAAAATTAAAAGTTATTAAAAACATAGTTAGAAGCGCAACCAACAGATGTCAGCACCATCTCCGTTAAGGTCACTAAATTAGAATTAAAAAGTTATTCAAAACATAGTGAGAAGCGCAACCAACAGATGTCAGCACCATCTTCGTAAAGGTCACTAAATTAGAATTAAAAGTTATTAAAAAACATAGTGAGAAGCGCAACCAACAGATGGCAGTAGCGTCTCCGTTAAGGTCACTAAATTAGAATTAAAAGTTATTAAAAACATAGTGAGAAGCGCAACCAACAGATGGCAGTAGCGTCTCCGTTAAGGTCACTAAATTAGAATTAAAAGTTATTAAAAACATAGTGAGAAGCGCAACCAACAGATGACAGTAGCGTCTCGGTAAATAAATTAAATTAGCAATTAACTCTTCACCGGTAACCTCACCGTACAGATGTGTGTCCAGTGCGTGTCCGTGGCTCACAATTGACCCTGGTGTTGTGTCCGTGTTGTGTTGATGTTGGGCTGTTGGGTACTCGTCGAAGATGGTGGTGGCGGGTATTGCATACAATAGTAGTCGCTATGTCCACATCGGGGCAGATGTACGATGTATATTGTACGTGTGTGCCCTTTGCTTGTCCGACCGGGCCTAGTTTCACGGTGAAGATAGTGCTCACATTGTCGGCAATTGATAGTAGGGGCTGTGTCATTACGGGTGTTTTATTGGGAAATTGCACCGGACAGTGATAACCGGCAATTGTGCAGGCATTAGCCCACTATCGCCACCATCCCAACCATCACACGCACCAAACAACCGGATATTGTGTGTTGCATACGTGATGGTTGTTTGGTGCCAATGATCGAGGAGAGGGTGGTGAAGATACCGACCCGAGCACATACAACAGAGAGAGAGAGAGAGAGAGAGAGAGAGAGAGAGAGAGAGAGAGAGAGAGAGAGAGAGAGAGAGAGAGAGCAGCAAAGTTCAGAAAAACGAGGAGAACAGATCCCGCACACTTAGAAACTTGCAAAACCATCACAGATCCAAATGGAACAAAATGTTGAGTTTTTGCACATCTGTGCTCTTTTAGCATCCGTTGGGAGTTACAAGGTAAATAGATATCTAGCAACGTTCAGAATAACGAGGAGAACAGATCCCGCACACTTAGAAATATGCAAGACAATCACAGATCCAAATGGAACAAAATGTTGAGTTTTTTGCTCATCTGTGCTCTTGTAGCATCCGTTGGGAGTTACAAGATAAATAGATATCCAGCAATGTTCAGAATAACGAGGAGAACAGATCCCGCACAATTAGAAAGTTGCAAGGCTATCACAGATTTAAATGGAACAAAGTGTTGAGTTTTTTGCACATCTGTGCTCTTTTAGCATCCGTTGGGAGTTAGAATGTAAATAGATAGCCAGCAATGTTCAGAATAACGAGGAGAACAGATCCCGCACACTTAGAAACGTGCAAGACCATCACAGATCCAAATGGAACAAAGTGTTGAGTTTTTGCACATCTGTGCTCTTTTAGCATCCGTTGGGAGTTAGAATGTAAATAGATAGCCAGCAATGTTCAGAATAACGAGGAGAACAGATCCCGCACACTTAGAAACGTGCAAGACCATCACAGATCCAAATGGAACAAAGTGTTGAGTTTTTGCACATCTGTGCTCTTTTAGCATCCGTTGGGAGTTAGAATGTAAATAGATAGCCAGCAATGTTCAGAATAACGAGGAGAACAGATCCCGCACACTTAGAAACGTGCAAGACCATCACAGATCCAAATGGAACAAAGTGTTGAGTTTTTGCACATCTGTGCTCTTTTAGCATCCGTTGGGAGTTAGAATGTAAATAGATAGCCAGCAATGTTCAGAATAACGAGGAGAACAGATCCCGCACACTTAGAAACGTGCAAGACCATCACAGATCCAAATGGAACAAAGTGTTGAGTTTTTGCACATCTGTGCTCTTTTAGCATCCGTTGGGAGTTAGAATGTAAATAGATAGCCAGCAATGTTCAGAATAACGAGGAGAACAGATCCCGCACACTTAGAAACGTGCAAGACCATCACAGATCCAAATGGAACAAAGTGTTGAGTTTTTGCACATCTGTGCTCTTTTAGCATCCGTTGGGAGTTAGAATGTAAATAGATAGCCAGCAATGTTCAGAATAACGAGGAGAACAGATCCCGCACACTTAGAAACGTGCAAGACCATCACAGATCCAAATGGAACAAAGTGTTGAGTTTTTGCACATCTGTGCTCTTTTAGCATCCGTTGGGAGTTACAAGGAAAATAGATAGTCAGCAATGTTCAGAATAAAGTGGAGAACAAATCCCGCACACTTAGAAATATGCAAGACAATCACAGATCCAAATGGAACAAATAGTTGAATTTTTGCACATCTGTGCTCTTTTAGCATCCGTTGGGAGTTAGAATGTAAATAGATAGCCAGCAATGTTCAGAATAACGAGGAGAACAGATCCCGCACACTTAGAAACGTGCAAGACCATCACAGATCCAAATGGAACAAAGTGTTGAGTTTTTGCACATCTGTGCTCTTTTAGCATCCGTTGGGAGTTACAAGGTAAGTAGATATGCAGCAATGTTCAGAATGACGAAAAGAACAGATCTGTGTTTGTGTGTGTCTTAGTGATGTTAAATGTTGATGTGAAGGTCAGATGATCTAATATTCGAATGATTTTGTAGCCTTTGTACTAAGTGCGACATGGTGTGTAATGTCTCTGTACTCTTTTTTATTATCAATAAAATTTAACTTTTAAAACGATTACCTTTTGGTGTGGCTATTGAATAAGTTGAGAAGTGTAGAGGTAATTTGATGGTGTGTTCACTCACACGGTTAAAGTGTATTTAGAGATGTAGAGGGTTTCGGTTCGGGAGTGAGAGTTGGGTCGAATGTTCTGACTGTAGGGAAGTGTTGATGGTGGTGGTGATTAATGTTCAGCACAAGGAAGAGAAGTAGACTCGCTCATCTAAGAGGCTTCTAGACACTCACAACTCCAAATGGAACGAAATTAGTATATTTTACTCATCTGAGTAATTTAGCTTCCCTTTAGGACTTGAATTAAAGTTTGGTGGTCATTAATGTTCAGTACAACGAGGAGAAGTAGACTCGCTCACCTAAAATTCTTAGAAATACTTACAGATCCAAATGGAACGATATGTTCAGCTTTTGAACATCTGTGCTCTTTTAGGTTCCGTTGGGACTTAGAAGGTAAATAGATAGTCAGCAATGTTCAGGATAACGAGCAGAACATATCCCGCATACTTAGATCCGGGCAGGACTATCTCAGATCCAAATGGAACGAGATGTTCAGCTTTTGAACATCTGTGCTCTTTTAGGTTCCGTTGGGAGAATACTTGTACTGTACATGTGTTGTACCTTTGTGTTTGTGTGTGTCTGAGTGATGGTTTAGATCGAGCACAGATGTTAAAAAGTTGAACATCTCGTTCCATTTGGATCTGTGATTGTCCTAGACAAATATAAGTACGCGGGATTTGTTCTCCTCCTTATTCTGAACATTGCTGACTATCTTATTACCTTCTAACACCCAAGGGAACCTAAAAGTGCACAGATGTTAAAAAAGTTTAACATCTCGTTCCATTTGGATCTGAGATAGTCCTGCCCGGTTCTAAGTATGCGGGATCTGTTCTCCTCGTTATTCTGAACATTGCTAACTATCTAATTACCTTCTAACACCCAACGGAACCTAAAAGAGCACAGATGTTCAAAAGCTGAACATCTCGTTCCATTTGGATCTGAGATAGTCCTGCCCGGTTCTAAGTATGCGGGATATGTTCTCCTCGTTATTCTGAACATTGCTGACTATCTAATTACCTTCTAACACCCAAGGGAACCTAAAAGTGCACAGATGTTTCAAAAACTCATCATCTCGTTCCATTTGGAACTGTAATATTCTGCAAGTTTCTGAGTATGCGGGATCTATTCTCCTCGTTATTCTGAACATTGCTGACTATCTAATTACCTTCTAACACCCAAGTGAACCTAAACGAGCACAGATGTTAAAAAGTTTAACATCTCGTTCCATTTGGAACTGTGATTGTCCTAGACAAATATAAGTACGCGGGATCTGTTCTCCTCCATATTATGAACATTGATGACTATCTAATTACCTTCTAACACCCAAGGGTTCCTAAATGAGCACAGATGTTAAAAAGTTTAACATCTCGTTCCATTTGGAACTGTGATTGTCCTAGACAAATATAAATACGCGGGATCTGTTCTCCTCCATATTATGAACATTGCTGACTATCTAATTACCTTCTAAACCCCAAGGGAACCTAAAAGAGCACAGGTGTTAAAAAGTTTAACATCTCGTTCCATTTGGAACTGTGATGTCCTGCAAGTTTCTGAGTATGCGGGATCTGTTCTCCTCGTTATTCTGAACATTGCTGACTATCTAATTACCTTCTAACACCCAAGGGAACCTAAATGAGCACAAATGTTAAAAAGTTTAACATCTCGTTCCATTTTTAACTGTGATGTCCTGCAAGTTTCTGAGTATGCGGGATATGTTCTCCTCGTTATTCTGAACATTGCTGACTATCTAATTACCTTCTAACACCCAAGTGAACCTAAATGAGCACAGATGTTAAAAAGTTTAACATCTCGTTCCATTTGGAACTGTGATTGTCCTAGACAAATATAAGTACGCGGGATCTGTTCTCCTCCATATTATGAACATTGATGACTATCTAATTACCTTCTAACTTCCAACGAAACCTAAAAGTGCACAGATGTTAAAAAGTTTAACATCTCGTTCCATTTGGAACTGTGATGTCCTGCAAGTTTCTGAGTATGCGGGATATGTTCTCCTCGTTATTCTGAACATTGCTGACTATCTAATTACCTTCTAACACCCAAGGGAACCTAACTATGCACAGATGTTAAAAAGTTTAACATCTCGTTCCATTTGGATCTGAGATAGTCCTGCCCGGTTCTAAGTATGCGGGATATGTTTTCCTCGTTATTCTAAACATTGCTGACTATCTAATTACCTTCTAACACCCAAGTGAACCTAAATGAGCACAGATGTTAAAAAATTTAACATCTCGTTCCATTTGGAACTGTGATTGTCCTAGACAAATATAAATACGCGGGATCTGTTCTCCTCCATATTCTGAACATTGCTGACTATCTAATTACCTTCTAAACCCCAAGGGAACCTAAAAGAGCACAGATGTTAAAAGTTTAACATCTCGTTCCATTTGGAACTGTGATGTCCTGCAAGTTTCTGAGTATGCGGGATCTATTCTCCTCGTTATTTTGAACATTGCTGACTATCTAATTACCTTCTAACACCCAAGGGAACCTAAATGAGCACAAATGTTAAAAAGTTTAACATCTCGTTCCATTTGGAACTGTGATTGTCCTAGACAAATATAAGTACGCGAAATCTGTTCTCCTCTTTATTCTGAACATTGCTGACTATCTAATTACCTTCTAACACCCAAGGGATCCTAAATGAGCACAGATGTTAAAAAGTTTAACATCTCGTTCCATTTGGAACTGTGATTGTCCTAGACAAATATAAATACGCGGGATCTGTTCTCCTCCATATTATGAACATTGCTGACTATCTAATTACCTTCTAAACCCCAAGGGAACCTAAAAGAGCACAGGTGTTAAAAAAGTTTAACATCTCGTTCCATTTGGAACTGTGATGTCCTGCAAGTTTCTGAGTATGCGGGATATGTTCTCCTCGTTATTCTGAACATTGCTGACTATCTAATTACCTTCTAACACCCAAGGGAACCTAAAAGAGCACAGATGTTAAAAAGTTTAACATCTCGTTCCATTTGGAACTGTGATGTCCTGCAAGTTTCTGAGTATGCGGGATATGTTCTCCTCGTTATTCTGAACATTTCTGACTATCTAATTACCTTCTAACACCCAAGTGAACCTAAATGAGCACAGATGTTAAAAAATTTAACATCTCGTTCCATTTGGAACTGTGATTGTCCTAGACAAATATAAATACGCGGGATCTGTTCTCCTCCATATTATGAACATTGCTGACTATCTAATTACCTTCTAAACCCCAAGGGAACCTAAAAGAGCACAGATGTTAAAAAGTTTAACATCTCGTTCCATTTGGAACTGTGATGTCCTGCAAGTTTCTGAGTATGCGGGATATGTTCTCCTCGTTATTCTGAACATTGGTGACTATCTAATTACCTTCTAACACCCAAGGGAACCTAAAAAGCACAGATGTTAATAAGTTTAACATCTCGTTCCATTTGGAACTGTGATGTCCTGCAAGTTTCTGAGTATGCGGGATATGTTCTCCTCGTTATTCTGAACATTGCCTACTATCTAATTACCTTCTAACACCCAAGGGAACCTAAAAGAGCACAGATGTTAAAAAGTTTAACATCTCGTTCCATTTGGATCTGAGATAGTCCTGCCCGGTTCTAAGTATGCGGGATATGTTTTCCTCGTTATTCTAAACATTGCTGACTATCTAATTACCTTCTAACACCCAAGTGAACCTAAATGAGCACAGATGTTAAAAAATTTAACATCTCGTTCCATTTGGAACTGTGATTGTCCTAGACAAATATAAATACGCGGGATCTGTTCTCCTCGTTATTCTGAACATTTCTGACTATCTAATTACCTTCTAACACCCAAGTGAACCTAAATGAGCACAGATGTTAAAAAGTTTAACATCTCGTTCCATTTGGAACTGTGATTGTCCTAGACAAATATAAATATGCGGGATCTGTTCTCCTCCATATTATGAACATTGCTGACTATCTAATTACCTTCTAAACCCCCAAGGGAACCTAAAAGAGCACAGATGTTAAAAAGTTTAACATCTCGTTCCATTTGGATCTGAGATAGTCCTGCCCGGTTCTAAGTATGCGGGATATGTTCTCTTTGTTATTCTGAACATTGCTGACTATCTAATTACCTTCTAAACCCCCAAGGGAACCTAAAAGAGCACAGATGTTAAAAAGTTTAACATCTCGTTCCATTTGGAACTGTGATGTCCTGCAAGTTTCTGAGTATGCGGGATATGTTCTCCTCGTTATTCTGAACATTGCTGACTATCTAATTACCTTCTAACACCCAAGGGAACCTAAAAGAGCACAGATGTTAAAAAGTTTAACATCTCGTTCCATTTGGAACTGTGATGTCCTGCAAGTTTCTGAGTATGCGGGATATGTTCTCCTCGTTATTCTGAACATTTCTGACTATCTAATTACCTTCTAACACCCAAGTGAACCTAAATGAGCACAGATGTTAAAAAATTTAACATCTCGTTCCATTTGGAACTGTGATTGTCCTAGACAAATATAAATACGCGGGATCTGTTCTCCTCCATATTATGAACATTGCTGACTATCTAATTACCTTCTAAACCCCAAGGGAACCTAAAAGAGCACAGATGTTAAAAAGTTTAACATCTCGTTCCATTTGGAACTGTGATGTCCTGCAAGTTTCTGAGTATGCGGGATATGTTCTCCTCGTTATTCTGAACATTGGTGACTATCTAATTACCTTCTAACACCCAAGGGAACCTAAAAAAGCACAGATGTTAAAAAGTTTAACATCTCGTTCCATTTGGAACTGTGATGTCCTGCAAGTTTCTGAGTATGCGGGATATGTTCTCCTCGTTATTCTGAACATTGCCTACTATCTAATTACCTTCTAACACCCAAGGGAACCTAAAAGAGCACAGATGTTAAAAAGTTTAACATCTCGTTCCATTTGGATCTGAGATAGTCCTGCCCGGTTCTAAGTATGCGGGATATGTTTTCCTCGTTATTCTAAACATTGCTGACTATCTAATTACCTTCTAACACCCAAGTGAACCTAAATGAGCACAGATGTTAAAAAATTTAACATCTCGTTCCATTTGGAACTGTGATTGTCCTAGACAAATATAAATACGCGGGATCTGTTCTCCTCGTTATTCTGAACATTTCTGACTATCTAATTACCTTCTAACACCCAAGTGAACCTAAATGAGCACAGATGTTAAAAAGTTTAACATCTCGTTCCATTTGGAACTGTGATTGTCCTAGACAAATATAAATATGCGGGATCTGTTCTCCTCCATATTATGAACATTGCTGACTATCTAATTACCTTCTAAACCCCCAAGGGAACCTAAAAGAGCACAGATGTTAAAAAGTTTAACATCTCGTTCCATTTGGATCTGAGATAGTCCTGCCCGGTTCTAAGTATGCGGGATATGTTCTCTTTGTTATTCTGAACATTGCTGACTATCTAATTACCTTCTAAACCCCAAGGGAACCTAAAAGAGCACAGATGTTAAAAAGTTTAACATCTCGTTCCATTTGGATCTGAGATAGTCCTGCCCGGTTCTGAGTATGCGGGATATGTTCTCCTCGTTATTCTGAACATTTCTGACTATCTAATTACCTTCTAACACCCAAGTGAACCTAAATGAGCACAGATGTTAAAAAATTTAACATCTCGTTCCATTTGGAACTGTGATTGTCCTAGACAAATATAAATACGCGGGATCTGTTCTCCTCCATATTATGAACATTGCTGACTATCTAATTACCTTCTAAACCCCAAGGGAACCTAAAAGAGCACAGATGTTAAAAAGTTTAACATCTCGTTCCATTTGGAACTGTGATTGTCCTAGACAAATATAAATATGCGGGATCTGTTCTCCTCCATATTATGAACATTGCTGACTATCTAATTACCTTCTAAACCCCAAGGGAACCTAAAAGAGCACAGATGTTAAAAAAGTTTAACATCTCGTTCCATTTGGATCTGAGATAGTCCTGCCCGGTTCTAAGTATGCGGGATATGTTCTCTTTGTTATTCTGAACATTGCTGACTATCTAATTACCTTCTAAACCCCCAAGGGAACCTAAAAGAGCACAGATGTTAAAAAGTTTAACATCTCGTTCCATTTGGAACTGTGATGTCCTGCAAGTTTCTGAGTATGCGGGATATGTTCTCCTCGTTATTCTGAACATTGCTGACTATCTAATTACCTTCTAACACCCAAGGGAACCTAAAAGAGCACAGATGTTAAAAAGTTTAACATCTCGTTCCATTTGGAACTGTGATGTCCTGCAAGTTTCTGAGTATGCGGGATATGTTCTCCTCGTTATTCTGAACATTTCTGACTATCTAATTACCTTCTAACACCCAAGTGAACCTAAATGAGCACAGATGTTAAAAAATTTAACATCTCGTTCCATTTGGAACTGTGATTGTCCTAGACAAATATAAATACGCGGGATCTGTTCTCCTCCATATTATGAACATTGCTGACTATCTAATTACCTTCTAAACCCCAAGGGAACCTAAAAGAGCACAGATGTTAAAAAGTTTAACATCTCGTTCCATTTGGAACTGTGATGTCCTGCAAGTTTCTGAGTATGCGGGATATGTTCTCCTCGTTATTCTGAACATTGGTGACTATCTAATTACCTTCTAACACCCAAGGGAACCTAAAAAAGCACAGATGTTAAAAAGTTTAACATCTCGTTCCATTTGGATCTGAGATAGTCCTGCCCGGTTCTAAGTATGCGGGATATGTTTTCCTCGTTATTCTAAACATTGCTGACTATCTAATTACCTTCTAACACCCAAGTGAACCTAAATGAGCACAGATGTTAAAAAATTTAACATCTCGTTCCATTTGGAACTGTGATTGTCCTAGACAAATATAAATACGCGGGATCTGTTCTCCTCCATATTCTGAACATTGCTGACTATCTAATTACCTTCTAAACCCCAAGGGAACCTAAAAGAGCACAGATGTTAAAAAAGTTTAACATCTCGTTCCATTTGGAACTGTGATGTCCTGCAAGTTTCTGAGTATGCGGGATATGTTCTCCTCGTTATTCTGAACATTGCTGACTATCTAATTACCTTCTAACACCCAAGGGAACCTAAATGAGCACAGATGTTAAAAAATTTAACATCTCGTTCCATTTGGAACTGTGATTGTCCTAGACAAATATAAGTACGCGAAATCTGTTCTCCTCTTTATTCTGAACATTGCTGACTATCTAATTACCTTCTAACACCCAAGGGATCCTAAATGAGCACAGATGTTAAAAAGTTTAACATCTCGTTCCATTTGGAACTGTGATTGTCCTAGACAAATATAAATACGCGGGATCTGTTCTCCTCCATATTATGAACATTGCTGACTATCTAATTACCTTCTAAACCCCAAGGGAACCTAAAAGAGCACAGGTGTTAAAAAGTTTAACATCTCGTTCCATTTGGAACTGTGATGTCCTGCAAGTTTCTGAGTATGCGGGATATGTTCTCCTCGTTATTCTGAACATTGCTGACTATCTAATTACCTTCTAACACCCAAGGGAACCTAAAAGAGCACAGATGTTAAAAAGTTTAACATCTCGTTCCATTTGGAACTGTGATGTCCTGCAAGTTTCTGAGTATGCGGGATATGTTCTCCTCGTTATTCTGAACATTTCTGACTATCTAATTACCTTCTAACACCCAAGTGAACCTAAATGAGCACAGATGTTAAAAAATTTAACATCTCGTTCCATTTGGAACTGTGATTGTCCTAGACAAATATAAATACGCGGGATCTGTTCTCCTCCATATTATGAACATTGCTGACTATCTAATTACCTTCTAAACCCCAAGGGAACCTAAAAGAGCACAGATGTTAAAAAGTTTAACATCTCGTTCCATTTGGAACTGTGATGTCCTGCAAGTTTCTGAGTATGCGGGATATGTTCTCCTCGTTATTCTGAACATTGGTGACTATCTAATTACCTTCTAACACCCAAGGGAACCTAAAAAAGCACAGATGTTAATAAGTTTAACATCTCGTTCCATTTGGAACTGTGATGTCCTGCAAGTTTCTGAGTATGCGGGATATGTTCTCCTCGTTATTCTGAACATTGCCTACTATCTAATTACCTTCTAACACCCAAGGGAACCTAAAAGAGCACAGATGTTAAAAAGTTTAACATCTCGTTCCATTTGGATCTGAGATAGTCCTGCCCGGTTCTAAGTATGCTGGATATGTTTTCCTCGTTATTCTAAACATTGCTGACTATCTAATTACCTTCTAACACCCAAGTGAACCTAAATGAGCACAGATGTTAAAAAATTTAACATCTCGTTCCATTTGGAACTGTGATTGTCCTAGACAAATATAAATACGCGGGATCTGTTCTCCTCGTTATTCTGAACATTTCTGACTATCTAATTACCTTCTAACACCCAAGTGAACCTAAATGAGCACAGATGTTAAAAAGTTTAACATCTCGTTCCATTTGGAACTGTGATTGTCCTAGACAAATATAAATATGCGGGATCTGTTCTCCTCCATATTATGAACATTGCTGACTATCTAATTACCTTCTAAACCCCAAGGGAACCTAAAAGAGCACAGATGTTAAAAAGTTTAACATCTCGTTCCATTTGGATCTGAGATAGTCCTGCCCGGTTCTAAGTATGCGGGATATGTTCTCTTTGTTATTCTGAACATTGCTGACTATCTAATTACCTTCTAAACCCCAAGGGAACCTAAAAGAGCACAGATGTTAAAAAGTTTAACATCTCGTTCCATTTGGAACTGTGATGTCCTGCAAGTTTCTGAGTATGCGGGATATGTTCTCCTCGTTATTCTGAACATTGCTGACTATCTAATTACCTTCTAACACCCAAGGGAACCTAAAAGAGCACAGATGTTAAAAAGTTTAACATCTCGTTCCATTTGGAACTGTGATGTCCTGCAAGTTTCTGAGTATGCGGGATATGTTCTCCTCGTTATTCTGAACATTTCTGACTATCTAATTACCTTCTAACACCCAAGTGAACCTAAATGAGCACAGATGTTAAAAAATTTAACATCTCGTTCCATTTGGAACTGTGATTGTCCTAGACAAATATAAATACGCGGGATCTGTTCTCCTCCATATTATGAACATTGCTGACTATCTAATTACCTTCTAAACCCCAAGGGAACCTAAAAGAGCACAGATGTTAAAAAGTTTAACATCTCGTTCCATTTGGAACTGTGATGTCCTGCAAGTTTCTGAGTATGCGGGATATGTTCTCCTCGTTATTCTGAACATTGGTGACTATCTAATTACCTTCTAACACCCAAGGGAACCTAAAAAAGCACAGATGTTAAAAAGTTTAACATCTCGTTCCATTTGGAACTGTGATGTCCTGCAAGTTTCTGAGTATGCGGGATATGTTCTCCTCGTTATTCTGAACATTGCCTACTATCTAATTACCTTCTAACACCCAAGGGAACCTAAAAGAGCACAGATGTTAAAAAGTTTAACATCTCGTTCCATTTGGATCTGAGATAGTCCTGCCCGGTTCTAAGTATGCGGGATATGTTTTCCTCGTTATTCTAAACATTGCTGACTATCTAATTACCTTCTAACACCCAAGTGAACCTAAATGAGCACAGATGTTAAAAAATTTAACATCTCGTTCCATTTGGAACTGTGATTGTCCTAGACAAATATAAATACGCGGGATCTGTTCTCCTCGTTATTCTGAACATTTCTGACTATCTAATTACCTTCTAACACCCAAGTGAACCTAAATGAGCACAGATGTTAAAAAGTTTAACATCTCGTTCCATTTGGAACTGTGATTGTCCTAGACAAATATAAATATGCGGGATCTGTTCTCCTCCATATTATGAACATTGCTGACTATCTAATTACCTTCTAAACCCCAAGGGAACCTAAAAGAGCACAGATGTTAAAAAGTTTAACATCTCGTTCCATTTGGATCTGAGATAGTCCTGCCCGGTTCTAAGTATGCGGGATATGTTCTCTTTGTTATTCTGAACATTGCTGACTATCTAATTACCTTCTAAACCCCCAAGGGAACCTAAAAGAGCACAGATGTTAAAAAGTTTAACATCTCGTTCCATTTGGATCTGAGATAGTCCTGCCCGGTTCTAAGTATGCGGGATATGTTCTCCTCGTTATTCTGAACATTGCTGACTATCTAATTACCTTCTAACACCCAAGGGAACCTAAAAGAGCACAGATGTTAAAAAAGTTTAACATCTCGTTCCATTTGGAACTGTGATGTCCTGCAAGTTTCTGAGTATGCGGGATATGTTCTCCTCGTTATTCTGAACATTTCTGACTATCTAATTACCTTCTAACACCCAAGTGAACCTAAATGAGCACAGATGTTAAAAAATTTAACATCTCGTTCCATTTGGAACTGTGATTGTCCTAGACAAATATAAGTACGCGAAATCTGTTCTCCTCTTTATTCTGAACATTGCTGACTATTTAATTACCTTCTAACACCCAAGGGATCCTAAATGAGCACAGATGTTAAAAAGTTTAACATCTCGTTCCATTTGGATCTGAGATAGTCCTGCCCGGTTCTAAGTATGCGGGATATGTTCTCCTCGTTATTCTGAACATTGCTGACTATCTATTTACCTTCTAACACCCAAGGGAACCTAAAAGAGCACAGATGTTAAAAAACTCAACATCTCGTTCCATTTGGAACTGTGATGTCCTGCAAGTTTCTGAGTATGCGGGATCTATTCTCCTCGTTATTCTGAACATTGCTGACTATCTATTTACCTTCTAACTCCCAACGGAACCTAAAAGATCATATTCAAAAGTTCAACAATTGCGGACATTGCAAACAAACAAGTTATCCATTTTGGGACGTTTCTGGATCACTATTAGACTCGGGAATGTCATGGTTCGATTACCCACCCTCGTTAACTTCTATACAAACAGTCGTTTAGAATCTTCCCGAGCCTTCTCCATTAGAGCAACATATACGAGAACACACTGTATAGTCTAATAGGGTGGCACACTGTAGGACCTTCAAGATCTTTCGAGAACAGTCGATCAACCATATTCTGAATTTAAGATCCATAGATGTCGCCCACCAACAACAGTAACAACCGTAACTCTCGCTGTACGACTGAGTGTGGTTACGTCTTCTGTGTACATCCCCTCCTTGTGTGCCTACCGCAGCTGCTTCCTTCGCTCACAACAACAACTCCACGCTCGATTGCAAGTTCTCCTCACGGATCAGAATACTCAATCCTGTGTATCTCCTCAACCTGTGCACCGATTTTCACTTAACCGCCACCCATCGACTCGTCTCATCCACGGTCACCACTCTGTGAAGTATCATTTCTGTGGGTAAGTTCCTTCCATGCGTACTCAGGATCTGGTCACCTTTTCGATTAAATTCTCTAACCGATTTCCCTTTTTCCTCTGTTTCAGTACATCCAAACATTTTTTTGGAACTGCGCTTGCGTCTCATCGACTCTACTAGTCGTCATCTACAAGGAACTGTATCTTACCAGACTCCACCACTTGAATTTCCGGTCTTTCGGTAAGTCTTTTGGTTTTTGTTGTATTTTGGTCGGTCCTCCGGTGGGTCCTGGGGGCGCTACCGGCCTTTCTATTTAGAGTTAATGTACAGTCTTGTGTTAGCTTTCTTTTAAATTTCCCACATTTTGAGGGCGGCAGCGCTCACCATATTTGAAGACATGTTTAGGTGTCCTATACTTAGATTCCAATGGGATATTATGGGTTCTGTGGACAGTCAGGAAGGATCTGAGGGTACACTCGTGCCACCTGCCCGAACAGAAGTTGGGTTAGGGTTCTATGGCTCATCTCAGTTCCAAATGGAACGAGATGTTGAGTTTTTTGAACATCTGTGCTCTTTTAGGTTCCGTTGGGAGTTAGAAGGTAATTTGATAGTCAGCAATGTTCAGAATAACGAGGAGAACAGATCCCGCGTATTTATATTTGTCTAGGACAATCACAGTTCCAAATGGAACGAGATGTTAAACTTTTTAACATCATTGCTCATTTAGGTTTCCTTGGGTGTTAGAAAGTAGTTAGATAGTCAGCAATGTTCAGAATAAGGAGGAGAACAGATCCCGCGTACTTATATTTGTCTAGGATAATCACAGTTCCAATGGAACGAGATGTTAAACTTTTTAACATCTGTGCTCTTTTAGGTTCCGTTGGGAGTTAGAAGGTAATTAGATAGTCAGCAATGTTCAGAATAACGAGGAGAACAGATCCCGCATACTCAGAAACTTGCAGGACATCACAGTTCCAAATGGAACGAGATGTTGAGTTTTTTGAACATCTGTGCTCTTTTAGGTTCCGTTGGGAGTTAGAAGGTAATTAGATAGTCAGCAATGTTCAGAATAACGAGGAGAACAGATCCCGCGTATTTATATTTGTCTAGGACAATCACAGTTCCAAATGGAACGAGATGTTAAACCTTTTAACATCATTGCTCATTTAGGTTTCCTTGGGTGTTAGAAGGTAATTAGATAGTCAGAAATGTTCAGAATAACGAGGAGAATAGATCCCGCATACTCAGAAACTTGCAGGACATCACAGTTCCAAATGGAACGAGATGTTAAACCTTTTAACATCATTGCTCATTTAAGTTTCCTTGGGTGTTAGAAGGTAGTTAGATAGTCAGCAATGTTCAGAATAAATAGGAGAACAGATCCCGCGTACTTATATTTGTCTAGGACAATCACAGTTCCAAATGGAACGAGATGTTAAACCTTTTAACATCATTGCTCATTTAGGTTCCCTTGGGAGTTAGAAGGTAATTTGATAGTCAGCAATGTTCAGAATAACGAGGAGAACAGATCCCGCATACTCAGAAACTTGCAGGACATCACAGTTCCAAATGGAACGAGATGTTGAGTTTTTGAACATCTGTGTTCATTTAGGTTCCCTTGGGTGTTAGAAGGTAATTAGATAGTCAGCAATGTTCAGAATAAGGAGGAGAACAGATCCCGCGTATTTATATTTGTCTAGGACAATCACAGTTCCAAATGGAACGAGATGTTAAACTTTTTAACATCTGTGCTCATTTAGGTTTCCTTGGGTGTTAGAAGGTAGTTAGATAGTCAGCAATGTTCAGAATAAGGAGGGAGAACAGATCCCGCATACTCAGAAACTTGCAGGACATCACAGTTCCAAATGGAACGAGATGTTGAGTTTTTGAAACATCTGTGCTCTTTTAGGTTCCCTTGGGTGTTAGAAGGTAATTAGATAGTCAGCAATGTTCAGAATAACGAGGAGAACAGATCCCGCGTACTTATATTTGTCTAGGGATAATCACAGTTCCAATGGAACGAGATGTTAAACTTTTTAACATCATTGCTCTTTTAGGTTCCCTTGGGTGTTAGAACGTAAATAGATAGTCAGCAATGTTCAGAATAACGAGGAGAACAGATCCCGCATACTCAGAAACTTGCAGGACATCACAGTTCCAAATGGAACGAGATGTTGAGTTTTTGAACATCTGTGCTCTTTTAGGTTCCCTTGGGTGTTAGAACGTAATTAGATAGTCAGCAATGTTCAGAATAAAGAGGAGAACAGATCCCGCACACTCAGAAACTTGCAGGACATCACAGTTCCAAATGGAACGAGATGTTGAGTTTTTGAAACATCTGTGCTCTTTTAGGTTCCCTTGGGTGTTAGAAGGTAATTTGATAGTCAGCAATGTTCAGAATAACGAGGAGAACAGATCCCGCGTACTTATATTTGTCTAGGATAATCACAGTTCCAAATGGAACGAGATGTTAAACTTTTTAACATCATTGCTCTTTTAGGTTCTCTTTGGGTGTTAGAAGGTAATTAGATAGTCAGCAATGTTCAGAATAACGAGGAGAATAGATCCCGCTTACACAGAAACTTGCAGGACATCACAGTTCCAAATGGAACAAGATGTTCAACTTTTTTAACATCTGTGCTCTTTTAGGTTCCCTTGGGTGTTAGAAGGTAATGTGATAGTCAGCAATGTTCAGAATAAAGAGGAGAACAGATCCCGCACACTCAGAAACTTGCAGGACATCACAGTTCCAAATGGAACGAGATGTTGAGTTTTTGAAACATCTGTGCTCTTTTAGGTTCCCTTGGGTGTTAGAAGGTAATGTGATAGTCAGCAATGTTCAGAATAACGAGGAGAACAGATCCCGCATACTTAGAACCGGGCAGGACTATCTCAGATCCAAATGGAACGAGATGTTCCACTTTTTAACATCTGTGCTCTTTTAGGTTCCCTTGGGTGTTAGAAGGTAATGTGATAGTCAGCAATGTTCAGAATAACGAGGAGAACAGATCCCGCATACTCAGAAACTTGCAGGACATCACAGTTCCAAATGGAACGAGATGTTCAACTTTTTTAACATCTGTGCTCTTTTAGGTTCCCTTGGGTGTTAGAAGGTAATTAGATAGTCAGCAATGTTCAGAATAAAGAGGAGAATAGATCCCGCATACACAGAAACTTGCAGGACATCACAGTTCCAAATGGAACGAGATGTTCCACTTTTTAACATCTGTGCTCTTTTAGGTTCCCTTGGGTGTTAGAAGGTAATGTGATAGTCAGCAATGTTCAGAATAACGAGGAGAACAGATCCCGCATACTCAGAAACTTGCAGGACATCACAGTTCCAAATGGAACGAGATGTTGAGTTTTTGAAACATCTGTGCTCTTTTAGGTTCCCTTGGGTGTTAGAAGGTAATTTGATAGTCAGCAATGTTCAGAATAACGAGGAGAACAGATCCCGCATACTCAGAAACTTGCAGGACATCACAGTTCCAAATGGAACGAGATGTTAAACTTTTTAACATGTTGATGGGAAGGTCAGTTGAGTTGTAAAATTGTGTTTGTGTGTGTCTTAGTGATGTTAAATGTTGATGTGAAGGTCAGTTGAGTTGTACATTTGTGTTTGTGTGTGTCTGAGTGATGTTAAATGTTGATGGGAAGGTCAGTTGAGTTGTACATTTGTGTTTGTGTGTGTCTGAGTGATGTTAAATGTAGAGGGGAAGGTCAGTTGAGTTGTACATTTGTGTTTGTGTGTGTCTGAGTGATGTTAAATGTTGATGTGAAGGTCAGTTGAGTTGTACATTTGTGTTTGTGTGTGTCTGAGTGATGTTAAATGTAGAGGGGAAGGTCAATTGAGTTGTACATTTGTGTTTGTGTGTCTGAGTGATGTTAAATGTTGATGTGAAGGTCAGATGAGTTGTACATTTGTGTTTGTGTGTGTCTTAGTGATGTTAAATGTTGATGTGAAGGTCAGTTGAGTTGTACATTTGTGTTTGTGTGTGTCTGAGTGATGTTAAATGTTGATGTGAAGGTCAGTTGAGTTGTAAAATTGTGTTTGTGTGTGTCTGAGTGATGTTAAATGTTGAGGGGAAGGTCAGTTGAGTTGTACATTTGTGTTTGTGTGTGTCTTAGTGATGTTAAATGTTGATGTGAAGGTCAGTTGAGTTGTACATTTGTGTTTGTGTGTGTCTGAGTGATGTTAAATGTTGAGGGGAAGGTTTTTTGTGTTGTACATTTGTGTTTGTGTGTGTCTTAGTGATGTTAAATGTTGAGGTGAAGGTCAGTTGAGTTGTACATTTGTGTTTGTGTGTGTCTTAGTGATGTTAAATGTTGATGTTAAGGTCAGTTGAGTTGTAAAATTGTGTTTGTGTGTGTCTGAGTGATGTTAAATGTTGATGTTAAGGTCAGTTGAGTTGTAAAATTGTGTTTGTGTGTGTCTGAGTGATGTTAAATGTTGATGGGAAGGTCAGTTGAGTTGTACATTTGTGTTTGTGTGTGTCTGAGTGATGTTAAATGTTGATGTGAAGGTCAGTTGAGTTGTACATTTGTGTTTGTGTGTGTCTGAGTGATGTTAAATGTTGAGGGGAAGGTCAGTTGAGTTGTACATTTGTGTTTGTGTGTGTCTGAGTGATGTTAAATGTTGATGTGAAGGTCAGTTGAGTTGTACATTTGTGTTTGTGTGTGTCTTAGTGATGTTAAATGTTGATGTGAAGGTCAGTTGAGTTGTACATTTGTGTTTGTGTGTGTCTGAGTGATGTTAAATGTTGAGGGAAGGTCAGTTGAGTTGTACATTTGTGTTTGTGTGTGTCTGAGTGATGTTAAATGTAGAGGGGAAGGTCAGTTGAGTTGTACATTTGTGTTTGTGTGTGTCTGAGTGATGTTAAATGTTGATGTGAAGGTCAGTTGAGTTGTAAAATTGTGTTTGTGTGTGTCTAAGTGATGTTAAATGTTGATGTGAAGGTCAGTTGAGTTGTACATTTGTGTTTGTGTGTGTCTGAGTGATGTTAAATGTTGAGGGGAAGGTTTTTTGTGTTGTACATTTGTGTTTGTGAGTGTCTTAGTGATGTTAAATGTTGATGTGAAGGTCAGTTGAGTTGTACATTTGTGTTTGTGTGTGTCTGAGTGATGTTAAATGTTGATGTGAAGGTCAGTTGAGTTGTACATTTGTGTTTGTGTGTGTCTTAGTGATGTTAAATGTTGATGTGAAGGTCAGTTGAGTTGTACATTTGTGTTTGTGTGTGTCTGAGTGATGTTAAATGTTGAGGGGAAGGTCAGTTGAGTTGTACATTTGTGTTTGTGTGTGTCTGAGTGATGTTAAATGTTGATGTGAAGGTCAGTTGAGTTGTACATTTGTGTTTGTGTGTGTCTTAGTGATGTTAAATGTTGATGTGAAGGTCAGTTGAGTTGTACATTTGTGTTTGTGTGTGTCTTAGTGATGTTAAATGTTGATGTGAAGGTCAGTTGAGTTGTACATTTGTGTTTGTGTGTGTCTGAGTGATGTTAAATGTTGAGGGGAAGGTCAGTTGAGTTGTACATTTGTGTTTGTGTGTGTCTTAGTGATGTTAAATGTTGATGTGAAGGTCAGTTGAGTTGTACATTTGTGTTTGTGTGTGTCTGAGTGATGTTAAATGTTGAGGTGAAGGTCAGTTGAGTTGTACATTTGTGTTTGTGTGTGTCTTAGTGATGTTAAATGTTGATGTGAAGGTCAGTTGAGTTGTACATTTGTGTTTGTGTGTGTCTTAGTGATGTTAAATGTTGATGTGAAGGTCAGTTGAGTTGTACATTTGTGTTTGTATGTGTCTGAGTGATGTTAAATGTTGAGGGAAGGGTCAGTTGAGTTGTACATTTGTGTTTGTGTGTGTCTGAGTGATGTTAAATGTTGATGTGAAGGTCCGTTGAGTTGTACATTTGTGTTTGTGTGTGTATTAGTGATGTTAAATGTTGATGTGAAGGTCAGTTGAGTTGTACAATTGTGTTTGTGTGTGTCTTAGTGATGTTAAATGTTGATGTGAAGGTCAGTTGAGTTGTACATTTGTGTTTGTGTGTGTCTGAGTGATGTTAAATGTTGATGGGAAGGTCAGTTGAGTTGTACATTTGTGTTTGTGTGTGTCTGAGTGATGTTAAATGTTGAGGGGAAGGTCAGTTGAGTTGTACATTTGTGTTTGTGTGTGTCTTAGTGATGTTAAATGTTGATGTGAAGGTCAGTTGAGTTGTACATTTGTGTTTGTGTGTGTCTTAGTGATGTTAAATGTTGAGGTGAAGGTCAGTTGAGTTGTACATTTGTGTTTGTGTGTGTCTTAGTGATGTTAAATGTTGATGTGAAGGTCAGTTGAGTTGTACATTTGTGTTTGTGTGTGTATTAGTGATGTTAAATGTTGATGTGAAGGTCAGTTGAGTTGTACATTTGTGTTTGTGTGTGTCTGAGTGATGTTAAATGTTGATGTGAAGGTCAGTTGAGTTGTACATTTGTGTTTGTGTGTGTCTTAGTGATGTTAAATGTTGATGGAAGGTCAGTTGAGTTGTACATTTGTGTTTGTGTGTGTCTTTTTTTTTTAGTGATGTTAAATGTTGATGTGAAGGTCAGTTGAGTTGTACATTTGTGTTTGTGTGTGTCTGAGTGATGTTAAATGTTGAGGGGAAGGTCAGTTGAGTTGTACATTTGTGTTTGTGTGTGTCTTAGTGATGTTAAATGTTGATGGAAGGTCAGTTGAGTTGTACATTTGTGTTTGTGTGTGTCTGAGTGATGTTAAATGTTGATGGGAAGGTCAGTTGAGTTGTACATTTGTGTTTGTGTGTGTCTTAGTGATGTTAAATGTTGATGTGAAGGTCAGTTGAGTTGTACATTTGTGTTTGTGTGTGTCTTAGTTGAAGGTACTTAAAACGCAGCGTTTAATGATAATGCGAAAACGGTTAAAACAACCAACTGATAATTAACGGCAACG